>JBAMYA010000010.1:1677693-1697695 GCA_037176975.1 Arrhamphus sclerolepis
GAGGAAAGAGGAAACAAAGAGGAAGACAACAATTCCCTCTCTGTCCACTGATTCAATCAACAGTCAGTGTGTTTGTGCATGAGTGTGTTGTGTGTGAGCACAGTCTGCTTAAGTGTATCCTGCCAGCGCTGCCTTCCATGGTCAGCAGAGTTCTAGGTCAGCTGATTATGGTTTGATGAGGAGTTTGAAACAGATAACTTAATTTGTTCAAGAACTCTTCCAGCACCACTGCAGCTGCTGGTAACCATTAGCTAATGAAGTTAATGGTCCATTCAGCAGTACTTTTACTACCATCATTGACCTCCCTCTCTCCGTCTCTGTCTCTCTGTGCTTGTCCTTTCTTTATGAACCCATAACACACTGAAAAGGTTGGTGGAAGAAAAAGCCAATAACTGACTTTATTTTACACGTTTGAGTAGGTTCAGCTTTCTGCATTCAGTTTTTAGCCAACTAGAGTAAATGTATGACTACAATAGTAAATGAAGTGATAATAGTAGCATATACTGTGTTATTAGCGTTTTGCTTAGCCAGAAGTTGATTCATTTCTTCTTCTAATGCTAATGCTTAGATCTTGTAAAAATGCCAGATTTACATTACATTGTATGTAGCACTTTTATCCAAAGCGACTTACAAGAAAGATTTTTCTGGATTTGTCATCATCATCTTCAAGGAAATACATGTCAGAAAGAAAAAAATCTTAAATAATAACAATTAGAAATCATTTAAAGATTTGGTGAAATCTAATAAATCTAGTAAATAAAGCCAACCACTGAATTCACAGGAATGTTTAATGCTGACAGAGTCCTTCCACACAGTGTACAGTACAACCAGAACTCAAATTATTGGGACTAAACAACTTTCTAGCCTCAAGTGGTTGAGAAAATCCACTTGTAAAAAAAAAAAAAAAAAAAAAGCTTTAGAAAAATGATTGAATTTTAGAGCAATTAAAAAAGGTCATACAGCCTTAGACCACATTTAGCCAGATCAACAGTGATGTCTATGATGGTAAAATAGATGAATAGCACCCATTATCGCTAGTGCCCACTGTACAAGGCTGTTGGAGCAGATCTGGGGTTGCTTCACTTGGTTGAGTCTAGGGTGAGTAATGTTATGTGCCCAACGAGATGAGCTGCGTAGCCTGATTACACTGAATGACCTGGGTTTTCCACCACTGGATCTTTTCTTTCCTCGTGGCTGGGGCATATTTCAAAATGGCAACGTTAGGATTCATTGAACTCAAATTGAGAAAGAATGGTTCATGGAGCGGCATTTTCAGTCCAGATCATAGCTCTATTGAGAGTATTTGGGATAAATCAGTGGAAGCCTGTACACAACGGCTAAACTCCCATCATCAGTTTAGTGTGGCTCTGAAAGAGCTCAAAGTGAACATGAATGCAATCTCAAATGACTTTTTAGTGAATCTTTACTCACCTGGACATGCCTGCACATTACAGTCCTGGTATTCTACAGGTGAACCACGACATGCCACAGGGGCGCTCTTCCCCTCTGGTCCAGTACAGGCTCGCCGACGAGTGCGGTAACCTTTGGCACAACTCTGCGAGCAGCTTGACCAGGTTTCCCATGACGACCAGGCTACCCCGGCCATTCTCCCTATAGGTGATTTTAAAAGTTCCTCAACAAGTCCTGCAGATAATGGTGGGGTGAAAAGAAAACATTACAGATTACAGATATGCAGTGTCATATTGACAGTTAACATATTTTTTGGAGTGACAAAAAAAACAAACACCCAAAGTGTGTATGATTTTGCCGATGAGAATACAGTATTTCACCAGCTTTCCCCTCAAACTGTGCCTCTCATGCATCCCTAACCTCCCTGCTGTCGGTGTTTCATCAGTTTGTTTGAGCCAATGCAGAACCCCAGGAGGCTGACAGGGGGAGACAGGTAATCGATTTGGGAGAAGGGGGGCATGAAAAAGCCACCAGCGGAGAGCAGTGGACTGTAGTTGTGTGTAACTCTCGATGTCAGTGTATATGTGGAGGTACTGGACTGTGACCCCGTCACTAACATGATGTAGGGGAGCTAACAGGTCTAACAGGGAGGCCATTTCAACATGTCATGTTCCTACCGGGTAGAATTTTTTTTGTGTGCTGCTGTCATCTCGCTTTGTTGTTACAAGAGTGAGTATGAACCTCTGTGTGAAAACTCAACTATACACGTATGTGTCTCTGAAAACAAATATTATTGAAATCCCTTTGAAATCTATTCTCTATCCATGTTCTTTTCAACCAATTCTTTCAAAACTTGGTTCGCTGTTGTTTTACGATGGGTTCACTTTTATACATTATTCACACAATTTATAGAGCTGTTTATACCAAAAACAGAAAAATAATCTTTCAGTTATCTCTGTCATTAATTGACATTTTCTTTTTATAGCGACTATCATTATAGAATACATAGGTGATACTTATAAGGGCATTTTTAACTTTATGAATAGACTTTATAATGACAACCTGATGTAGATAAACACTATTATATGCTACACAATGATAAGTATATTGAGGACAATGTGAGAGTTCAATTAGTTAACCAAGAATATTTAAGACATGAAATTGTTGGGAATGGATTTGCCAATTCCATTCCCAATCACTGAATGAATAGTGAGTGCAACCACCACCACCATTTAAAAAAAACTAACTACACATGTTAATGACTGCAAATGTATGTATTGCTTGATTGATCACAGTAAACAATAATTTTCAGCTCCACCCGCTTAATCAGAGAATGGCAGGTAAGTCACTGAGAAACTTTTTTTTGTACCAGCTGGACAGCAATACAGTGTTGCATCCTTACATGTCTTTCAAACTGAACTTTTTTCCTTTTTTTTTTTTAACCATTTTCTATGAAAAGTAAAGAGGCCTGGTCAGCCCCTTAGCAAAACCACAGACTGTATAAGAAGAACAGGACAAACCCCCTGTGATGTCACTCTTAGGTTTTTCTGAACCCCTTATTCCTTGAATTGTGCGGCATCATGTTGAAAAAGGCTGGAACACGTCCACCTGACGTCAATCAAAGTTTAAGCAAACCCAACACAAGGGCTTTTATCCAGAGCAGACAATTTTTTCCCCTACGTCACTGGATTAAATAAATGAGATATGTTTCTCATTATTTTCATGCCTCTGTAGAATAAAATAGGGGAATCAATGTATCTGTATGTAAAATTACTTATGGTGTAGATGGCAAACTCAGTGTGTTAGACAAAAATCAGGATGTGTGAGTGCAGCCAGCTGCATCTCTGTTATTTCTTTACCCTTTAGGGAAATATGTTCTGAATCTGTTTAATTAAAATCAACAGCTACAAAAAAAATTTACAAAGTAGTCATTATTCAGTGTCATATCTCACTCCGATGGTAATTTGGAATGCAAAACTCAGCTCAAGACAGATTCAGGAAACGCTAAACACCTTTAGCAGCCATTTAATTCAGGTACCCAGCTGAGGAAAGACAAAACATGGCAGGAGATGATGCTGAATGTTTCTGCCTCGTCACTTGTTTCCATGCTATCTACTAAAATGTAAAATAATGCTGTACCCTTGCAAGTTGGGTCTGTGTTCAGCATCAGATATTGATCACGTAACCACTTCCTTTAGATTAGTGCTTTTAATGTCAAGATGACTTATTCTCCTAGAATGACAGCTGTTTCAGCCCCCCAACAATAGCTTTTATCAATTTGACCTACCTGTATTATAAAATGAAAATTATTATTCACTGATGAGTGCTTTTTTTTAAAAAAAAAAAGACACGAAAAAAAGAAACTTATTGAAAGGAATGTAATTACAAGCAAAAAATATTCACATATTTGAGATATGATGAACACAATCTGGTGCACTGACTGTCTTTGAGCATCAAATACCACAGATTTATACACAGTATCTCTCCATCACGGATTCCTGTACTATATGCAGACTTTAAGGAAGAAAAATATCACCTAGATGCACAAAAAGTAGGTATCAAAAAGACCTACAAAGAGAGGAGAAATTCATTTTTGACACTGATATTCTACTTCTACTTGGTGAAAAGAATTAACGTCAATGAACTTTAAAATTTCAGCCAACAAACCAGTGGTGGTAGCTACATCAATGAAAAATCCAGATTTAAGACTAATGCATTAAATCAAAAGTTTGTAAAAGTTTTACTGAACCTGTCAAAAGCAGAGCAAGAGTAGTCAGTTTAGGGTGTTAACATATGTGTGCATAAACACAAAGTTAGAAAAAGGGCTGCTTTTTGTCCATTTTGGTGACATGGAGTAAAAGAAGCTGAAGCACTTTTGGGTTCGAATAATACTTCAAAATCTGCCTCTGAATGTAACCGTCACATATACCTGAGCTGCTCAGATATCCCATCAACCCTCTGATAAACTAAGGTATTCCTCTGAGTGTAGGATTTTTATTTTCCTGGATCTGCAGACCTGCCTATCAGACATCAGCCTGTTAACTTACTATCCGTCTCGCAGCTCGCTGTCCCGTCATTTGGGCAGAATCGCGTCTCTACCTTCCTCCGTCCAATCTGCAGTTCGTGGGGATCAGATAGGTGAGCCCGGCACATGTAGCGCGTCCTCTGCTCTTGACGAGCTCCACCCTGTGTTACATTGACAGGCATCCAGGGTGTCCAAGGTGTGTTCCTCTTTACCTCTGGACAAGCCTCCAGGTTACAGGCTTTGTACTCCTGAAGGATAGGGAAGGTGACAATTTGGCATTAAGTTCCATTCATATTTTAAGAAGCTAACTACTTAATCAAGTACTTATTTACATGTCTTACAAACACAAAGATCAATTATTGAGACACCGTCACTTTGTTCTGCTCAGCCACTTCAGATCAAGGACACAAAATTAGGAAACATAACATAAATGTTCATTGCTATGCAGATGATACTCAGCTGTATTTATCCTTGCGACCACATGCAGCTAATCAAACAGTCTTATCAGATGCATGCATTAAACATGTGAAGACCTGGATGACTGGAAATTTCCTACTTCTTAATCAAGATAAAACTGAAATTATTGTAATTGGTTCCAAGAAACACTCTTGATCTGTACAGTAAAATTAGATCACTTTAGCCTTTTAACTCTCTTGTGAAACAGGTCACTTTGGTTCTTTTGCATAATATCAGGAAAATTAGAAACATCATGACTCAAGAGGATGCAGAGAAATTAATCCATGCCTTTGTTACCTCTAGGCTGGATTATTGTAATGCATTATTTTCTTGCTGGACAAATGGTCTTGTTAAAAACCTTCAATAAGTCCAGAATGCTGCTGCATGAGTACTAACCACAACTGGGTATGGAGACCACATTTCACCAGTTCTAGCTTCATTACATTAGTTCCCTCTTTTATATTATTTGCATATAAAGCTTTGAATGATAAAGCGCCAATATATCTGAAAAAGCTCATAGTTCCATACTAGAACTTTCCGTTCCCTGAATGCAGGTTTACTTGCAGTTCCAAGAGTCTGTAGGTCTAGAAAGGGTAGAAGAACTTTCAGCTATCAGGCTCTTTTATTATGGACTCCCAGCTCCCAACTTCAGTCCTGAAGGCAGACTCACTCTCTACATTTAAGTTTTGGCTGAAGACCTTCCTTTTTAATAAAGCCTTTAACTCTGTAGTCTCTTAGACTACCTCCTAGTTATGCTGCTATAGGCCTAGGCTTTGGGGAAAATCATATTGTCCACTGTGGTGGCAGGGTGTAGTTCTGCTCGGCTGCAGAGGAGAGGTGAAGCTGCGGCTCAGGGAACAGCAAATGAGAGGGACTGATTGGCACACCTGTGCTGCATGTGCCAGTCAAGCTCCCTCTATTTAAACAAAGGCACTCTGGCCCAGGGAAGGAGGACTTCCAGACAAGCAGCCTGCACTGAGAAGTGTGACTTAATAAAAAGTCTTGTGTGGAGCTGCAGTCACTGTATTCTTTGCACCAGGGTGCCCAAATCCTTTACAGCGGCACCTGAACGAAGACCCTGTGGAAGGCATGCTGCAGCAACAGCAACCCCTGGCCACCCTGGCTCATGGCGTACGTGGCAGCTTTATACCGGGAGCAGCTGAGCAGGACCACACCCTGCCACCACATCCACTGAGCATCTTCACCCTGACTGTCTGATTTCAGTCTCAGATTGTGCTGAATCATTTAATAAAATCAATGCTATCTTCCATAGTCTCTCTCTCCTCACTCTTCTCTTTTTTCAGGTGCTGTTGTGATGTAACGCTTTGCCTTGCCTCCCAAACCTTCCATCTTCTGACCATCCTGGCATTTAATTGTACCTGTCAACTGGATACCACTGTGGAATTCCCACTGGCATGGCCAACCTGAAGTCTGACCCTCCAACAATCACATGTTTATTTATTTTTATTCTAGATATTTGTATATATTTGTACCACACTATATATTTTTGTCCCTCTACTCTCTCTGTCCTTCATCCTCTCTGTCCTCTCTCAGTCCTCATGTCTTAATTTATCCAGCTGGCTATCAGCAGGAGGGTCCCCCCTATAATTGAGCCAACTCCTGCTCAAGGTTTCTTCCCAAGAGGGAGTTTTTTCTTTCCCCTGTTAGACTTTTCCATGGACTCAGACGTCATGCTCTGGGTTTCTCAGAAGCGTAGAGATAACTTTGTTATAAATAGACACTATATAAATAAAACTGAAACTGAATGACAATAACTAGTCCATCTATCTCTGGACCAAAGTCCAGCTTTTTCTCTGCAGCATCTGTGAAGCACTGATGTGGGTTCAAAACATTAAGTTTGTTTTGTTTGTAATCATGGTAGCAACTGTTCCCAGTATCAAGATTTGTTCATGTTGAAGGTGATAAATTTAAAAACTTGATATCCAGCCAGTAAAAGTACTTAAAGTAGAGTAAGTAGTTTAAGTAAAGTCAAGAACTTGTGACATTTGTGACTGTATGATAAAAAGTCTCTATCTTGCAAAATTTCTTGTTTTGTTTTTTTTTATGTAATTTTACAAGAAACAAAATTAAAAAATTCCCAAGTTTATGACAAAGGTTGGTTTACAAAAATGCACTTATTTTTTTGAGAATGAAAGTCTGTTTATTTTTTGTGATTTTAGTACAAAAAAAAGAAATTTGAGATTATATGACAAAAATTTACAGTTTTTTAAATTTTGTTTATATTATTTTAATACTGAGTCCAGGAACTAGCAGGAAATCTGACAACAGCTAATAAAGAATAACTGACCCTTTAACGGTAACCGTAGTGATGATGTGGTCCTTTAATGGTAACCATGGTGATGATGTGGCCCAGCATGTAAGCTATTCAGTGCTTTCTTCTTAAGCTGAACTTCAGTATTAGATGTGATGTGTCACACATTTAAATTTCTGTCAATAAAGTTATTATTTACCCAGTGGTTTTAGATTATTATTTATCAGCCTCTGCTTCCAGAGCCGCAGGTGCAGAGATCATCCACGAGAGGGCGACGTAGCCACAGGGCCAGCTCAACATGCTGTATTTGTAGAGAAATTATCTTTATTAGTGGTCACTTCAATGAGAACTTTATTGCACTTCACTGTCAAGCACTAAAAATATATTCATACTGTCTGGAATAAAGAGGGTCTTCCTGCAAATGTCATCACAATTCTGATTTTCTTTTCCAGTTTGTAAGTTTCATTAAATGTCCCAGAAACACATGATTTGATTTGATTTGATTTGATTTGATTTGATTTGATTTGAGTTGAGTTGAGTTGAGTTGAGTTGAGTTGAGTTGAGTTGATTTGAGCTGATTCGATTCATTTGAATCAAATTTGTTTATACAGCATCTATTTACAACAAGTCAGCTCTGGACCCTTTAGAAACCCAGAGCTTGACCCCCTACACATGGCAACACCATCAGTGGCAAGAAAAAACTCCCTCATGGGAAGAAACCTTGAGCAGAACTTGGCTCTTAGGGGGACCCTCCTGCCAAAGGCCAGCTGGGTAAGAAGGAAATTGATGTCATCCTGCAGGTTTTCTATAAGGATTAAGGTCTGGGGATTGGGCTGGCCACTCCATAACCTGAATGTTGTTGGTCTGGAACCAAGATGCTGCTGCTTACAGGTGGGTTTGGGGTCGTTGTCTTGTTGAAACACCTATTCCAAGGCAGCATGACCTCTTCAAGTATTTTGATATAAGCAAATGAATCCATGATCCCTTATGCGATAAGTAGGCCCGACACCATAGTAAGAGAAACAGCCCCATATCATGACACTTGCACCACCATGCTTCACGGATTTCAGAGTGTACTGTGGCTTGAATTCAGTGTTTGGGGGTTCTCATACAAACTGTCTGCAACCCTTAAACTCAAAAAGAAAAAAAATCTTACTTTCATCAGTCCACAAAATGTTTCTCCATTTCTCTTAAGGTAGTCGATATGTTCTTTGGAAAACTGTATCCTCTTCAGCACATGTCTTTTTCTTTTATTAACAGTGGGACTTTGTGGGGGTTCTTGCTAATAGATTATCCTTACACAAACGTCATCTAAGTGTCACAGTACTCAGAGGTAACTTCAGACCGTCTCTGATCTCCCTCATTGTCTGAGTCTTTGCCATTCTGGCTATTGTTCGATCCATTCGAATGGTATTCTTCCATTTTCTTCCATGTCTCTCTGGTTTGACTTTCCATTTTAGATCATTGGAGATCATTTTAGCCGGCCAGCCTATCATTTTCTGCACTTCTTTATATGTTTTCCCCTCTCCAATCAACGTTTTAATTAAAGCACGCTGTTCTGCTGAACAATGTCTGGCACGACCCACTTTTCGGGTTTTCAGAGAGAATTGCATGTACAACATGTGCTGGCTTCAACCTTAAATAAGAGCCACCTGAACGACACCTGCTTCTGCACATAATGAATGACCTCACTGATTGAACTCCACACTGTTATTTTGAACACGCCCCTTTCACTTAATTATTCAATCACGCAGACTCAGGAGCATTCATATCATGAATGTTGGGTCTGTTGGTTTCTTTGACTCTACTACACTTACTGGTAAATTATTTGCCATGTAATAAACATGATTTATACCAAAAACAGTGGTTGATCTGGTTAGTTATGTTGGACTGCTATTATTTTGAACACAACTGTACATGTCCATATGGAGATCCCTGAAAGCCAAAACGGCTACAAAAGTTACTTTTTGATTATTTAAACATGCAAAAGACCGCCTCCAGTTGGTTCTGGTTGCCACCCAGTGACTGTACAACAACTATGGGTGAACCATCCAGTCACATGACCTGTAGATCTCTACAGAGAGTGTTTGAACCATATATTTACCTGATGCAGAAAAAATTCACTCCCATATACAGTTGATATGGACAAAACATCAAACTATAGAGACAGAACATGTTTAATTCTGCTGCAAACTTGGCATAAAACGTACTTTCTGGATGAGCTTCAACCCGGATGTGGGAATGGTTTCCATTTGGTAAAAGTGACTTAGCCTCCATGTCTACAGGGAGCTTAAACAACTACAAAAGTTCCTTTTTACTGATTGAAACAGTTCTGAATTTGTAGTAACACCAAGACTGCAGAAGCTGCCTCTGATTTACACCTAAACAACGCTGTACAACCTTGACCTGAAGTGAGATTATGGGTCAAAAGAAATATCCCACCACAGAGATGATGTTACCGAGTCTAGAATTCAAACGGGTTCGATCTTATGTAGCAGTGAGGGTTAGATTGACGCCATCACGTGGTCCAGTGCTGCATTCATTTAAGATGATAAATGTGTTCAGCACACAGGAACGTGCCCTAAATGGCCAGCGTTCCCAGCGTGTGATAAGGGTAGAGTGCACTGACCAAACCAAATGATTATCATTGTTAATCTGCAGTTTGTTTGCTTTGGATACTAACTTGACGGTGACATCAGCGCCCGGAGCAAGAGGTGGTTTGACCGCTGACCGCATGCACAATTGGGGCATTGACCTCCCATTGGTGAAAACTGCAACATATGATACCATCTCGTCCAATGAGATAAGAGGCCCAGGAACAAACTGGGAGGGAGGAAAGGGGGGTTCAGAGGGCTGACATACTACTGACCGCTCTGGGTGTGTGTGTGTGTGTGTGTGTGTGTGTGTTAATCTGCTTTGTCTGCCTGGATGCACCATCAGCACTCAAGCATGACCCCTAACCTCCAAACTCAAATAAGAGAGGAGGTGGGGAGTTTTGCTCGCAGGCGCTGGAGCTGTTTACTTTGGCGGCATGCTGAGCGAGAAGAAACAACGTTTGAAAGTTTTTTTTTGTATTTGTAGGCCAGTCGGAGAAGAGGTTGAGGGCAGAAAGTAAAACTGAAGAACGCAGAGATGAAGAACGGTGTGTCTTGTACTTTCTCCTATCCTCCTCCCCCTCCCCCTTTCCCTGATGAGGAGACAAATAACTATTGTCATCGAAGAGATGGTGGAAAAAAAAGCGGCTCGCGCTGACGCTCCCTTTGTCTTCCTGCGCTGTGCTTCAGACGGGATGACAAAGGCCATTTTCATGCTCGGCGTCTATCTCTGTCACCTCCTCCACCTCTCCTTCTCCTCTTTCTGTCCTCACTTTTAAACCTCTGTCCTCCAGGCCTGCCCTCCTCTCCTTTCTTTCCTCTTTCTCTCACGCTGAGCATCTCTTTAGTCATGGCACAGTTCTCTCTTTCTCTTTTTTTCCCTTTTTCCTCTTCTGTGTCACCGTGTCCTTCCCCACCACCGATCAATCTTTTCTATTCATTTTTCCCTCCATTCGTCCTTTCACCTGCCACCTCTGTTGGGGGTCGGCCTAATTATTCCCTACTCATGTTTTTTCCTCCTCCGCCGCTCACACCTGTGGCTCGTCATGCACCTCACATCCTTTCGTTCGCTGCCTTACGGTTTGATTTTTCTTCTTCCTTTTTTTGTTCCCAGTCTCGCACAAACAGTTTTTCTCCAATTTAGTTTCTGCTCTCCTCCCCCCCCTCCCTTACTCGTTCTTTTTTGGTATCTGATGCAGCACCTGTTTACGCACTGGCTGCCTCTCCTCCTCACCATCTTCCTCTCACTTTCAGCTGTCAATCAACAAGTCACCGAGGCTTCTTTTTTTTTTTTTGCCAGGAACATAAACATGTACCAAAAATTGAAGCAGTTGCACTCAATCCAATTTCTTTCTTTGAAGCGAGCTGAGTGTTGCAAACCAGAGATTTCTGTGGAGGGAGACGTTCGTGGGAGAGCAGATGGGAGGAAAAATATCCTTTCCTCCTTCTCCGTCTCCGCGGTTCCCCCGTTTATTGCCAGTCGGTGGTCTCGCTGGAGTTCCCTGAAACAAAGGGTAGAATAATAATAATTTTAAAAAAAGAAGAAGTATTTTTAGATCCTTTTCATTTTTTTCATTACCATAATGGCTTGGGCTTTGTTGAATCCTTTCATTTATATTTCACTCTGGGTGTGTTCAACAGGGTGTTTCTGTTCCTGCACTGCTGCACGACTCACTCGGGAACCCAAAAGTTGCAAAAGAGAAGCACGCACGCATGCACGCACACATACGTGCACGCATGCTCGTGTGCACGCCCTGCAAATCATTCACACTCATCCCCAGCTGTGCCTCCTGTCTATTTATTCCTCGATTCATCCGATTCTTTATTTATTTTACACCCTGCTTCCTGATGCAAATAGGTCTGCCTGCTTCCCAGCTGAAGCTGCGGGAGCAGCATGGGACCCAGAGTGTGCGTTTGCTCTGCGTGTGCGTGCTACGGAGTGAACCTGTGTGCGTGTCGGCGGATGGGTGAAGGGTTTATGTGTGTGCGGTGTGTGTCTCTGTGTGTGTGAGAATGTTTGTGTGTGTCTGCGGGACCCAGTGAGTAATAGAGCCAAAGTCCTTATCTGTCACCAGAGAGCTGCCTGGCTCTCTCTCAGCTGTCAATCATCCAGCCCAAGAGACAAACACTCAGCTTCAAACAGTATGAGAGGCAGGGAAGGTGGGGGTGGGGGTGGGGGGCTGAGGTGAGGATGAGGGATGGATGAGGTAAAAAGAGAATAGGAGGGGAAATGGAGGGGAGCAAAAGAGAGAGAAAGGAGGATGAGGCTGAGATGGAAGGAAAGAAAAGGATGAGAGAAAAGTGGGAAAGGAGGTATAACGTTTCAACGCCAATGAGGGTTTTTTTTTCAGGTAGAAACGGGGAATGGAACTTTAAAACACTTCTCCTGCATGAATTAGACGGGGCCCCCTTGAAAATACCTGGACGACTTTTGAAAAAGCCTCTCTTTGGAAAATAAAGAGGAAGAGAAGTGGTTGGGGTTACGCACACGGACGTGCTCAACCGCGGCACGCGCCCACGTACCATTGTGCACTCTCATGCACACACACACACTTACGCTAAAATATTGGATAGGATTTTTCTCTTTCATCGTGTTTATGTGCAGGCGTGTGTGTGTGCTGGTGTACTTGTTTTTGTCACCTCAAGAGGACCTTAAATAAAATGAGGCCTCGTTGGACCCAGTTCTGGAGTCCTCAGAGCTAAAGTGTGAATGGAGATTAGGTTAAGGCCCCAGATGCTATATGCCCCCTTCCGTGTGGAGCCCTCGCTCGCTCCTGAGAGTCACCAGCGGGGGCTAACTGTTGATTTTACCGCGGGGCTGTGCAACCCCCGGGTCGAGCCGGGACTGCCGCCCCAGCATTTTCCCCTAAGCCCTTAAATCTTCCTTCAGCTGACAGCAAAAGGAGACGTTCGGCTGTCGGGGATCTGGAGGGGGTGGTGGTGTATGAGTGTTGAGAAGGAGGGCATAAAGAAGAAGGGAAAAAAAGAGGGAGAAGAAGACGGTTTGAGCCCCAAATCGCTTCAAGATGCGTTCCACTGAGATTCTGGGAGTTGGGTAGTGCTGCTTGGAGCCTGTGGGGAGAGCGAGTGGAAGCCAGGCTCTCATTTCCAACGGTGGATTAAGCGCTGCTGCAGATACACAAGGCCCCTTTCGGGACTCAAACACACACATATCCTTGGACCACTCCTTTAGAATGTAAATTCCTCAACGTACACCAAGGTTTTTCCTTGATCTAAACATTTTTCCCAGATGTTTTTGAGAATGTCTGTCTGCTTTCAAGCATCTACATATCTCTGAAGGGTTCAAGAAGTTAAACTCTGAGAAACGAATGGCTACTTTTTTGTATTTTCACCAGATTTTTCCGGCTACGACAAAAGAGATGTAACAACACCACCTCGAACCTTTTTAAAAATAGCTTCCATGTTCTTTTGTTTCCTCATTTGAAAAAAGAAAAAAAAAAAAGGGGGTACATCCCTGGAGCCTTGCATACTTGGCGGCCCCTAGGGTCCCCCGATTGATTACACTGCACTTCTGACACCGTGGCCTGACTGAGCTTAAGCTGGGTCGCCTTTAGCTAAAGTTTCAGACTCTCTGCACCCTCAACCTCCACACACACACAAACACACAAGAAGTGGCCTTCTCAGGTCGCAGATGGGGAGAGGGGACCCTCAGGAGAGCACCTACATGCATGAACGCATATGGATGCCCTCAAACACACACACATATGTGTATATCCAGGGAGCTTTGAAAATGTGGGTGACCCACACTGTGGCTGCTGTGGCAGGTCAGCGTCTCACCTCACTCCTTCACTCCCAGTGGGACGAGTACATGTTTCTCTTTCTTCTCTGTCTCTGTGTGTGTGTGTGTGTGTGTGTGTGTGCGTGTTAAGCACAGAAAAAGAAATTGAGAGCCGCTGCATGCATTACAACCTTCATTCCTGCACAGCCCGGGGTGACCTAATTCAATTAGTGCGGTGGTTGGAGTGAATGAGTCAAAGCTCAAAGACCTTTCTAACGACATATGTAAACACCAGCTGCCAGTATTCGTGTATGCATGCATATATATGTCATTAAACACGCTAAAAACCTCACTGGGAGACATAGGGGGACTCCTCCAGTCTCTGATGAGAGATTCGCATGTGAATTCTTCTCACACACATGCTTACATGTGCTCATACTCACATATGCACACACACACAGAGCTGTCAGGGCCTGCAGCATTCTGTCACCACACACCTCCGCAAGACCACCTTAATGGGACCAATCCAGCCTGCCGCAAATCATCCGGAGTACATCCTGAAGACGGGCGCAGGGGGGAGGAAGGAGGGGGAGAGGGCAGGTGAGAGGAAAAGACATGTAGGAGCAGGAAGAAATGCTGGTTTGAAATGGTTTAGTTGGAAATGTAAAAAAAGAAAAAAAGGAAAAGGGTGGGGAGGGCTGTCTATGTGAGAGAGGGAGTCAAAAATATGATTTAGGTTCATATGATCACCCAGAGGGATGGTGAAGTTTCCTTTCAGAAACAATTCGAGATATGTTTTTTGGACAAAGAAACGTCCCCGTGGTTTCTTTTCAGGCGCACATGTGTCTTATTTTACATGTGTAAAATGCAGCCGCCATTAACTGACACATTAGAAAAATATTCAAGGAGGAAAAACTACTCCGCTCGGGCTCAGAGAATTCTCCACGTATACATGCGTACGTACAGTTTCTGTGATCCGGATTGGATCACTTATTGGATGAGTTAAAAAAAAAAAAAAAAAAAAAAATCAGATTGAATAATCTTAAAAAAGAAGATTTTTAAGTGTACTGAAGATGCTTAAATTCACTTTAACAACAAAAAATGTCTTCTTTTAAATTAAAAACTTACAGGTATAACTCAAGATTGATGTAGTGCATAATCAGAAAACCTTCATATCATATGTTATGTTCATCTGAAAACACTGGCTACTCTGTTCTATTTGCTAAAATTAACTTTCCATGATGAAATGCGTTTCCCTACGTTGACCACTAGGGGCTGTAGTTCATATTTCTTTAAGGAGAAATGAATCGCAGACATTTGAACATCGAAATACGGCGGGAAATGCTTGAAAACAGCTCCATGAAACAGCTTGTGAAGTCATGTTGGCTGACAAATATTTATGTCTCTCCAGTAAAAACAAATGTGAAGAAATTAAAAAAAAAAGAAAAAAAAAGTAGGTCTGCATTTGTAGCCCTGCCCACCAATCTGCTGCAGCTAAATATTACAAGGAAGATATATATATTTTTAAAACCCTTAGTTCTTGGCTATAAATTGCAGGTGACGTATTCTGTCATTTTTTTAAAAATAGTTAAATGGAAAAAAAAATCATTTCTAATCAGGGTTGATGGTTAATTAATTTTTTGTGCTGCTTTAGCACTTTTGCCTGCTTGTGTTGTTACTGAAAATGAAAAATATGTCAAAGAAGAAAGGTAAAGAGGAGCGAAGAAGAAGAAATAGAGCAAGGTGGAGGCTCATCGAGACACAAGAGGCTGAATATAGAGCACTTTCTAGAACTCGCTTTTAGCGAATCTTTGCAGCAGTCAAAAGAAGCGGCAAGCAAAAAGTTCAGAGCTGGAGATGTAGGAACAGGAAAGAGAAAACAGGAACAAGGATGCAAATGAGAGAGAGACAGAGGGAGAGAGAGGGGGGGAGTGTTTACTTGAGAAAAGTTTCTGTTGACCTGAATATGGATGCGTTGTTCGTCTTGTTCAAAGAGGAAAAGTAGCGTCTCTCCACAGTTGGTTAGTCGGCTCTGGTTTCTCTTCACGATGCAGCTGCAAGCTGGAGCCCGATGTGATCTGCTCATCTGCTGCATTGTACTTTAGGGGATGTATGGAACACAGCAGGAGCAGAGAAAGACGGAGGGTGTGTGTGTGGCTTTTTTATGAGACAGACAAACACAGCTTGCAACGTTTGTGTGTGTGTGTGTGTGTGTGTGTGTGTGTGTGTGTACATGACATGTTCTTTTGAAATGCCAAAGCATCCAGTGTGCCTCCATCCCGCGTCTCTGTGGTAATCTGCGATGTGATATGTACTGGATGTGACATCAACTCTGCAGCATTCTGGACCGCCTCCGGACAGCAGGATGAGAGTGTACGTGCATGTGTGTGTGTTTACGTGTGCGCGTGTGTGTGTGAGTGATGACAAGGACACAGTTACCTTCAAAGTCCCATGATGCCCACTAACTCTTCAGTCTCTGCTTCCCCTCCTGCTGACTGCCACCTCCTCTCCTTCCTGCTGTAAGCCTCGTCGGCGCTGCTTTTACCTTTCTCTTCACCTCCTCTGTTTCTGTCATCCCTCTCCCTCTCTTTTTCTTCTGTCCTTTTCCACCCTCTCTTGCCATATGGAAATCGTTACAGCTGCTGTCGTTGCTTACCACCAGCATTCCTGAGGACTTTCCAGCGCTTACTGACTTTACATCAACCTTGTGCTCCTGTCGCCTTGTTCACGCTGCTCCTCGTTTGCAGGCTTATCTGCTATTCCTTTGGCTTCTCTTTTCTATATCTCCCCTATACATCCTGTTTTACCCACTTTATTTTCCCACATGTAGCTGTAAATTTTGCTTGTAAATTGCCTTGGGGGCTGCTTTATATCCCTTGCGAGGCTCATGTGACACAGTTGTTTCTTCTGTTTCTCTTTATACCCAATATTCACTCTCCTATGAGGGTTTTCTTTTTTTTTCTTCTCCAGCAGCTCCTTCCCTGGTGTTTTATCTACTTGATGCCTCTATATTGGCTTGTCTTTAAGACTTCTTCTTCTTCTTCTGCAGGACTTTCTTTTGCATTATTGATGTATTGATAGACTAGTAGCTAGAGAAGTGCGTCCTGTGATGTAGCCTGACCTGAAATTGGACCGGTTCCTCTGGATTCAACTTAAAGAGAAACTGACTCTGAATGCCATGTCATAGGCACGCAACCAATCAGAGAAGCAAAATATGTGATGACAGTCATTTTGGTTGTATTGACTGGAAGCTCTTGGATGATCCCTTTGAGTCGTTGCGTGAAGCCTGCTGTTAAGGGTTTGGTACGTTCTGAACTCAAGTGGATGTGAAGTTTTGAATGTTTGAGGCCGACCAGGCTCGCTGTCGAATTCTCTCAAATGCTGTGGAAGCAATGTTCAAAAACATCCTTGACGACCTCGTGCAGCAAATACTGGATCTTTTCTTCCGACATTTCCTTGTGGTGAAACATTAAAAAACGACGCTCAGTTATTTTCATACAGTTCCTGGGTACCAATTCATGATAAATGCGATGACATAAAAGGTGTGTAGTAGCAACCAGTGTGTGCCGTCACTTTAGATCCCTTTTTAATTATTCACCTTGGTGAGGAAGTAATGTTTTATATCATTAATATGATATGCCATATTTCCTCTAATAAAAGCACGGTTCAATCAAAGGCTGGGCCTCTCAGCGAAGCCAAGGGCAGGGTTTTGATATAAGTAAAGGCCAGCTAGGTGGGGGTGAGGTATAATAATAACACTTCAAAGATGGACATTTATATTATTGCCTCTTTTATCAAAACAATTTAATCACATAGCCATGCTGGTTTTAACATTTTGTTGAGCCGAACTGAGTATTTGATAAAGTGGCATGTTATATCATTGTTATTATTATTATTACGATAAAATGAATAGGGTATGAGTGGGCTGTCGTTGTTTCATAGCTCGAAGAACACTTGCCGTTTACAACGTGTCATCATTGATAAAACAAGACGAACAAACTCCAATCCTGACAACATTGATTTTGTGGTTCAACATAACATCTCCTATGATGCTGGTTTTGTTTTTTTTTCTGGCAAAAGAAACTTCTTCTGTCTCACTTCTTGTATACGGTTGTATTTCTGTGTTCTGCCCCCAAGCGGAAACCTCTGGTATTACACGTACTGCTCGCAACAGTACTGAAGCAGGAAACAATGCAGCGGGACGCGTACACAAAATGGACTTGAGCGCTTTGGCAAACTGCAAGTACGTCCCAGATCCAAGTGTGTTTGAACTTGTCTTGGTCCTTAACAGCTGCCCTTTTAGTTTTTCCTCAGCCTGAGGATGGTTTCTGTTAAAAAAGAGTAACCGTTTGACTGTTAAACAATATTCTAGGAAATGCAGATGTGCCAGCACATTTTTTTATGAAGGAACCTCTCATGAGTTTGGTTGTTAGATAGAAACCAAGCATTTGTATAATAGTGGGGTTGGGCAAAAGCAGCTTTTTCCCTAAAAAAGCTTCTTTTTTTTCCCCTCAGTAGCTGAAAATATCATCATCATTAAGCATCATCACTGATGTTAAATTAAACTTCAAAGCCAAATCTCTCCATCACGTTTCATGTTCATACATTCCTGTGTTGCATCAGTCTTCCAAACTGCCTCAGACATATTTGTTTTTGTTTTTTTTTAGAAACTTGAGGACGTTATCAGGAACTTTGAATTAAGTTCTGCTCATCTTAGCCGTGTCTGACTGCCAAGCATTTACAGCCATTAAAACCAGTGGGACACTTGAAAAGGATGTGCTTGTTTAAAGGAGAGAGCAAGAAGAAACAACTTTCTATTTACATCCACCTTCTTACTAAGTAATTATGATGAACTTTCACTCTCACTGATACACTCCTGATAGAACTTCTATCATTTCCAGCATTTCATCCATAATGGAAATGTTCAGAGGTATCTGGGCCATGGCTTCTAGAGAGACTCAAACTCTCATTAATTTACATTATAGCTCTCTCTCCCCCCCTCAGTGTCTCCTCCTAACCCTTCTCTGTCTCCTTCTATCTCATACAAATGTGTCTCCATCTCTCTGCAGCTCTGTACACACAGTCAAAGACCACTTTCTGCAGCTCTTCTTCAGGGTATATGGTTCTTTAATGAAGACAGTAATAATGATTATGGATATTTTAAGACTGTCTGACGGCCCTGTGCCCTTATGGAAGCAGAGGTCCTAATGTCTGCAATTACAATATCCCCTCTGATGATGCAGAATATTAATTATGTAAATTATAGTAATTAATGATTACAACCTGCAACATGCTGCAGTGAAAAATCGAGTCACGTTTTTCAGCTCGAATCTTTGGTTGACGGCTGATTGAATCATATCATGTCTGTTATATTCAACATTTTAAGACTCTTTGCGAACTCAAGCACTTTCAGTGTCTTGAAAACAGTCTTTCAAAGGAATGCTGACCAATAAAAATGTCTTTTGACAATGTAAACCCGCGGAACAAGAGATTCATAAAAAGTGCCATTTTCAACATCAAAAGTAACAAAACAAAAACGGCTGAAATATAGTCCATAACATGTTTCTGGAGGACACAGTTCGGACTTTCTGCAGTCTACTTGATGGCATCACAGCTCAGCTAGCAGGCTAACATGTATTCATAGATGAATTCAATTTAAAAAGAAAGCAAAAGTTGGCCAAACTTCATGTGAATGATGCATCCAGTCGAAGGGTATTGTCCAGTCAAAGTAGATGTTGCGTTCTTTTATGTCCAGTAATAAGCGAGGTTAGTTTAAGAGCATGCTTTCGTGCATTTAGCTCTGGATACCCATTTATTTCTATGGCAACCTCCGTAATCATTGACGTAACTGCAAAACTAACTGTAATTTCTTGTGTTGAACACCGGGGGCATGTTACTATATTTCATTAGCTGTCATTGATCGCTGTTTCTGGATAATTCAGATATCCGGATATCTGGATGTTCGCCTAACTAGCGATTATCTGGACACGTGGGGTCCTAGCTTGTTGGCTGTATTGATCCTGTAATATTCCGTATCGCAGGACGACCCCACACAGTGATCACTCTGCACATCACTGTAGTTTTTTTTTTTTTTAAACTCAAGGCTTCAAATTCAACTTGCAAAATGGCTTTCGGACAGCGTCTACCTGCAGTGAACCGCTCCTTTCAACCGCCGAACTGATCAAAGATGAGGTCAAGATAAAAGAGCACAACATGAGTGAAATTTAAAAGCTCCTGATTCTTTCATTTCAAGCCTTTCAGATGTAGCGGCTGAAAAAAGATGTAGCTCCTAACCTGGTCAGTGCGATTGAGCCGATGTTCCTACAATTGCTGTGTCAAAAGACAGATTGAGTATTAAGCAAACTCATGTTTTATATACACCCGAGCATGTGTTTTACATTATATATTGTTGCTGTTCCTGAGCTGTACGACGTATAGGGCTATTGATTGCTCCAGCAAAAGAGTGGAAAAGGATAGCCCCCCCCCCCCCCCCCTTTAATCATTGT
>JBAMYA010000010.1:1699706-1724223 GCA_037176975.1 Arrhamphus sclerolepis
AACATCATCATGGTAGGATCCAAAATCAGTATAGTGGGACCCAACATCATCATGGTAGGATCCAAAATCAGTATAGTAGGACCCAACATCACCATGGTAGGACCCAAAATCAGTATAGTAGGACCCAACATCATCATGGTAGGACCCAAAATCTGTATAGTAGGACCCATCATCACCATGGTAGGATCCAACATTACCATAGTAACACCCAGAATCAACATAGTAGGACCCAACATCACCATGGTAGGATCCAGAATCAACATAGTAGGACCCAACATCACCATGGTAGGATCCAAAGTCACTATAGTAGGACCCAGAGTCACCATGATACGACCAAACAAGACTATGGTAGGACTCAGAATCAGCATGGTAGGTTCCAGAATCAACATAGTAGGACCCAAGATCACCATGGTAGGACCCAGAATCACCATGGTAGGACCCAGAATCAGCATAGTAGGACCCAGAATCAGTATAGTAGGACTCAGAGTCAGTATAGTAGGACCAAACATCACCATGGTAGGACCTGAAGAACGAGACAGGAGAAGGACTATAGAAGATGGACTATGTTAATATTTAAATGATCCATGACAACCAAGAGTAGAACATAATACAGGAGAACTGAGTAGGACTCAATTTCTAAAAATTCTGACCTGTTGCATGAAATCCATTAATAGTATGAAACAGTATGTAGAAATGGGGAGAATTGAGCTTTAAAGAGCTCATTTGTATGACCAAAAGCAGAAACACAGAAGAGACATAGAAAATGGGGAAAGTGAGAGGAGGACGATGAAAGGTAAAGGAAGAGGATATAATAAAGAGAGCTGGTGAAAAGCGGCAGTCATAATGGAAATGGGGAGTGAGGGATATTGGGCATAATGGAGGGGGGAAGACAGCAGGAGGAGGCATAGGTAGCCTAATGGACATCCAGCATTAGGGCTTTGCTCCCCGTCAGTCTAGCACAATGGGGGGGCTGAACAGCAGGACTGGGGGGAGAGTGAGGTGCACTCATGTGTATCTGCTGGCATGGTTGTTAAAGTCGGTACCGTAGTGTGCTGGTGTGTTTGTGTTGTTTGGCACTGAGCTCAGAGTAAGTCAGGTCATTACAGCTACAATAACTTAAAGATGGAGAGGACCACGGAGGAGATGCAGCAGAGAGGCAGACGGAGAAAAAAGAAAGTGATGTGTGCCAAGAATAATGATGGACCAATCCAGAGGCTCTATTTCAGCCTTAACCAGCTCACAACTCGCATTCGCACGATCCAGCGCCCAAGTCACACCGACCACCACCCCCATACTATAAACAGAAGCAGAAATGCACATGCACACCTCCAGACTACCACTCACCTGCTGAGCTCTGACCTGACCACCTGCAGAGATGACCACGAACTCAGAGGCTGGGGCGATCTTAGGTCTGGAGCGGACACATGGCAGACGGAGTAAACAATGGGCTGACAAACAGAAAGAGAGCGTGACAGACAGTTTGACAAACAGACATGCAGATAAAAAAGACAGACAGACAGGCGGGAGGGCTAGCGGGCAGGCGGAGTGTGTGGTCTGGTGGCAGAAATGGAGGGAGGAGGCCCTCTTCATGTGGCTGGCTGTGATACTAAGAAAATACAGTTGTTAAGGTTAGGGAAATAGTGTGTGTTACCTTGATACACACTGTGGCTTAGCCAGGCTTTCCACAAAAAACACCAATACTGGTGCAGTGCACTCAAACTGACATCAGACATTCCTCTGTTTTATATGCACTGCTGTCCACTTCATCACACAAGTAACGCAACCACAAATAAGCTTCTGTGAGATTTGCTGCATTCCTCTGGGTCGAGTGCATGCAGTCTCCACTTGTTGAGCTGAACCATCACCATTACTCATATTATTATGGTACAGGGCAATAAAAAAAAAATGGTATGCTTATTTTAAATGCTTGTGAAAGCACAAATTGTAAAAGCTAGCTGTGTTTTTGCTTTGGCACATTTGTCATGATTTATAGGCGTGTGATCATGTGAAAAAGAAAATACACCCTCTTTCAATTCCAACATTTTACATATCAGGACGATAAATAAAAGTGAAAAGCCTCAAAATTATTCAAATACAACCTCACACAGACAATAACGTGTTACATATTAATTTGTGTCATTATTTGCCAAGTCTGTTTAAAACCTACCCTCTGAGTCAGCAGCTTACAGATTCATATTTAGCAGCAATAACTTATAGTAATGGTACCACTTTACAATAAGATACACAAAATGTTACTCAATAGCCACTTAATTATCAGAAAACAAACCATGAAATAACCACAAATTAACCATTACTTCATCATTAATGCCCATTGTAAAGTGGCTTTTAATTTGGTTCAGAATTTATTCATAACTCTGATAAAGATATTCATTAGTTCATCATTTCTTTTCTGTCAGCTATCCAGTATAATTCCTGATTACTTTTTACCATTAAATTTCCTTAAAACCAACGTCAAAACTTTATGATTAACTAATGGTTAATTAGTTGTGAGTTCCTCATTAGTGTCCCAATTATTAAGTGGCAATTAAGCATTTAAACATTTTGTGTGCTTTATTTCAAAGTGGTCACCAAGTAATTACTATTTCTGTATGACATCCGTCTCATTGCTTCAGTTGCGTTAATTTTAAATGAATTTTGGCCCTCTCTTCTTGACCGTGTTTCTTTAGCTCATTGAGGTTTGCAGGTTTTTATTCAGCATTTCAGACGGGTCGAGGTCATTGCAGCAGCTTGACTCTTGGCTCTGCTATTCTGGCCGTTCTGTTGCACATCTGCTTGTGTGCTTGGAATCATTGTCCTGTCACATGACCGTATTTTTGGGTCCAAGCTTTAGTCAAAGCCGAGCCGATGGCTGTAAAACAAAACCAAATCATCACTCTTCCTCTACCGTGCTTGACAGTTGGTCAGAGGTGTTTGTGTTGATGGGCAGACATATGAGCTGACCTGCCATGGTCTTTTCATAGGGAAGAGACTTTCTTCTGGCAACACTGTGGAACAAGCATGTTTATTCAGGCCTATAAACTTTAGTTTAGAGATTCTGCTGGGATGTCCACTCCTGAGAACACGTTTTTGGTACTTGTGAAAAATCTGTTTATATTATTGAATGATAAAGTCCATATTGTATGGAAATTACATTCTAGCACCTTCCAGACTGATAGCAAGTCCTTTCTAACTTGGAGTGTGTTTATTTTATTTCATTTTCACATATTGTAGAAGTAACAAGCGCAGCTTAAAATACTACTGGAGTAATATAGTTTTATGGTTTGTTTCAGGTGCCACAGGAAACTCCACCCAGAACCACGGGTCTTATGGAAACGGAGGCAGTAATGAGAACGGGCCTCTCCAGCCTTCTAACATTGCCCTTATTGCCGGTGCCGCTGGAGGCTCCGCCTTCCTCCTCCTGGTCACCGCCGTCATCTGTGTTGTGTGCTACCGGCGGCGGCACGCAAAGCACTCAGACACCCACCACCCTCCCTTGTCACTGTCCTCCCTCACCAGCCCCAAGCGGGGAGGCGGCGGGGGTCTCACCAGCTCCAACAACAACGGCTCCGAGCCCAGCGACATCATCGTCCCTCTGCGGACGTCGGACTCGGCCTACTGCCCGCACTACGAGAAGGTGAGCGGGGACTACGGGCACCCCGTCTACATCGTCCAGGAGATGCCTCCTCAGAGCCCAGCCAACATCTACTACAAAGTATGAGACAGCTGCTGCTCTGGCTGACTGGACACACCCACCTCCCTCCACCTATTACCAACCAATCCCACCCTCCAAATGAAGCCACAGCAACGCTTGCCATCACAGTTTCAACCCTGATTGCCTCAATACCACCAGTATTGTCCCTTGGACCCTCCACTCTTCGCCCTGTGTGCCCGCAACCCCGGCCACAGTTGTGTTTCTAGCTGAATAAACCACCCCAACCCTATTATCACACAACTGGGCCGTTAAGTATATCTAAAGGGTAATGTCGTAAACATACATAACCCTTCTTAACAAGGCCCTCATGAATGGGCGAGAGGCACAGAGTGCCCCCATCTTGTTAACTCAAAGCTAAAAAAAAAAAAATCAACAAAAAAAACAAACAAAAAAAAACAACCCACCACTTTTCTAAGAGTACGGGCCTGGTGCTGGGACATGGGATGCTTCGAAAAAGAAATAAAGAATGAAAAGAACTTCAACTTAAAAGAAAGGACTACAGCCCCTGACCCCACTCTGGCCCGGAGAACTCTGAACCTCAGAGGCCATAGCCGCCTGCCCCCCCCCCCCACACCCACCTCCCCACCCTTCAGAGCTCTATCAGCCAATCGGAGACCAGTGCCTGCCCCAACCCCTCCTGCCCCTTCAAAGCTCTATCGGCCAACCAGAGACCGGTCCCTGCCACTAACTCAACAGTAGGATCCTAGCTTGTTTGTGTTCGTTTCTCCTGAGAGAACAGGGGCCTCGGACCCGCCCATTGAGCACGTCCGAGCAGCGGCTCACGTGACCAAGTCCAGGCCCGATGAGGTCTGTCCAATCGGTGACACTCAGAATCTTGTATATTTTAATAATGTGCGTATGACCGCGTGAGAGTGCGTACATGTTGGATAATAATTATGGCGCTGCTGCTCCACATTAGACGCGTGTGTGCAGTTAGTGTGCTTCAGTATATGTGTGTATGTGTGTGTGTGTGTGTGGGGTCTAGTTTGTGTGAGTGTGCGTGCTTTGTATGTGCGTGACTGTGCGTGTGTGTGTGTGTGTGTTCTTTAGACTTGTCTTAAATACCAAAACACAAAATAGTGAGCGAATATAAAAAAAAGTTAGATTTTTTTTATGGCTATCAACACTTATAGATTATATATATGAATATCCAGTAAATAATTTCTAGATGTTCTTTTTTTCTTTCTTCCTGTTTTCTATTGTTTTATTATTTTTATCCACTCTGTTAAGCTACTTTTCTGTTGTTAGACATTTCTTTGTTTTCATCTCTTTGAATGAGCTGATTTCCTGCCTCCTTTGCGTTGTATATTAATTTAACCCCTTGTTTAATTTGACCGGCGAACAGAAGCTGTTTCTCTCTTTCACTCCCTCCTTCTCTCCCCCTTTCCTGCCCTCTAGGGTCTACGCTGTGTATATTTTTTATAGCTCCTTGTACTATGCTGTAGTTTTGAGGTCTAGACCTCGTTTTGTGGAAGTGTTGAGGTAGAAACCATCGATGAAAGTTTTCTGTTTTTGTTTTTTTTTTTCCTCCTTTTTTTTTTTTTTTTCTTTCCTTTTTTTTC
Source organism: Arrhamphus sclerolepis (assembly GCA_037176975.1). Classification (NCBI taxonomy): domain Eukaryota; kingdom Metazoa; phylum Chordata; class Actinopteri; order Beloniformes; family Hemiramphidae; genus Arrhamphus; species Arrhamphus sclerolepis. The sequence continues at coordinate 1,704,981 of JBAMYA010000010.1, forward strand.
CCGATACGCCGAAGTGAAAAGAAGCTGGGGTGGGGAAGGGGAGGGGAGAGAGGATGAAATGAAAGAGAACAAAGGAGAGAAAGAAAGAAGGAACGAACGAGAGCGCTGTCCTGGGAATAAAGCGGCGTCTGAATGCTGGACTTTAAAAAAAAAAAAAAAAACGAGACGGAGACAAGGGAAGGACAGACTGTGAAGCGATTGCACACTAAAAAGTGAGGAAGCTGAGGGGAGGATGGGAGCGGCAGCAGCGAGACATGAAGGACGGAAAGAGGAGACACCTTTTCCTTGAACGGAGAGCCCGAGTCTCCTCCGCAGAGGTGACGGACTGACAGCCAAAGTTGATTTCGGAGGAGCCGAACTTTAACCACGGAAAGAAGAGACCTCATCACACACTCTCTCTCTCTCTCTCTCTCTCACGCACACACACACAAACACACATCTACTGTGAATCCTTCACACTTTACGTTAACATGAGATGGCACATTTCGGATTTGTTCCTCTCTTCTCGCAAATTTGTGTTGAAATGCATCTCTGCACAGCACACACACGAACACACACACACGTGCACACGCACACACATGAGAAAATGCCCCAGACAGCCAGCATGCACCGCTTTCCTCCATCAGAAACACACACAAAACCTCCCACACTACCTAACACAAATTTCACACATTTTAATGACTGTCGCAAATGCTTTCTGATTGCATCAAATGACACACACACACACACACACACACACACACACTCCCACTCCCGCTTGCTCTCACACACACACTGACCCACACTCGACACAAAACCTGATTACTTTCGTATGACTCTCTGTTTCTGTGATTAACACTAACTTGATGGACACGGGAAGGGATGAAAAGAGCGAGTGTGTGTTTTCCCTTCTCCTTCACATGCCCTCACAAACACACACACAAACACACACACACACCAGTGCCCAGCACCTCAGCAACACACCGCTGTGATCGGAGGTGCAACATGTTCTAATGTGCATACTAATAAAGCTGTTTTGTGTTGCTCAAACATGTTTATGGCTTCTGTGTAAACTGGGCGGCAGTTGGAGAGTTAATGCTTTTACTTTGCCCGGCCACACACACACACACACACACATTAGCAAAGCCGCCAGTGTTGTTACCATGTTTTCCTGTGTGACGCCAGTGTTGAATCTGAACCTTTTTCAGCATTTCTCAGCTGTGTTTTGTATCGGTATCATATAATCTTTCATGCTTAAGTGTCACATTGGTCTGAAATGAATTTGTTCAACACATGATGATGTTCAGATATGGTTTTTGTACCGCAGGAGGAGGAGAAGGAAGAGTCTGGATTGTAACTTGACTGTATCAACTTTGATTTAAAAGAAAAAAAAAAGTGAGAGGAAGTTCTTTTTTGTACAATTTCCAATTTGTGTTTTTTTATGTATCCTGTTAAGTCTGTGTCAATTTAAACATGCTCAGAGTACCTTAAAAAGAAAAAAAAAAATCCTCCAAGCCAAATGAAGTGTCTGTTACTCTCTGTTCAGCAGCCCCTGAACCCTAAAATGGCACTATTTTGTCGAGAAATGGCCTCTAGTGGAGAAACTAAAGTTCTTGGACTTAACAACGTAGACTAAAAAGCCACTGCCCCGTTTTCTGTCCATTTCCTTTCTCCTGGACTCAGATTTTTGATTTTATTCCTCACTGTTTGTGTCTGACTGGTCAACTCAGCTGCTGGTCATGTTTTAAAAAAGAAGGAAGAAAGTGCTGTTTCTGTGGTACATGGGGCAGAGAGGAAGGAAGGAAAAAAAAAAGAAAAAAAAGAGAGCGCTAAATGTGTGTGAGTGCTTCTTTGTGCCAACAGCCAGCGAGCGGAGGCCGTGAACCGAGGCGGCTCTCGTATGTGACGTGTTGAGATTTTGTATTTGGGACACCTCTGTGTGAGAAGGGTATTTTTGTGTCCTCTCCTCCTCTTTTCCCTCTCCTACTTACGCCCCCTTGTCTCCTCATCACGGCGACCCCTGAACTCTTTCTTCCCTTCCTTTCTTTACCCCCTCTCCCCCCCCGCCCGCCCCTCCCTTCCCCTCCCAACACGCCTCCTAAAGAGAGGGAAAAAAAAACTAGTACATTCCTGGTTTGGAAAAAAAAAAAAAAAAAAAGATTGAATAAAAAAAAAAAAAAACAAACAAAAATGTTTAAGCGCCACTCTTTTGGTCCTGTTGTGTGATTCATTACTGAGTGAGGGTCTGCTGTGGTCTTTTGTGCATGTGTGTGGGTGAGTGTGAGGCCCGCTAACGCCCTTATCTCTCCTTCGGGTTTGTCTCAGCGGGGGCTCGCTCACCGCTTCTGCTAATAACCCCGCCATGTCAGACGTACACACACACACACACACACACACACACACACACACTGGCTCTCCCACAGGTGTTATCAACAAGTTATCAAACCAAGCTTCTCTAGTGTTGAGTGTTGCCTGGCAACGTATTGACAGAGCTGATTTCTTTCTCCCTCACAGCACCCCTTCTTTCCTCCTCTCCTTTTCCCCCCTTTAGCTTTGTCGCACATTTCTATGGCAACTGTTGGCATCTTTCGCAGCCTTCCAAAATTCACCCGGTCCGGTTGTGGATGTGGATCTGCGTGTGTGTGGCCCAGGCTGAAATTCACGGGCAGCTGCTTTTGCCCTCTGATCTGTGATGCATGAGAGTGGATTACTACACACATCCATGTGGTGATTATCACCTACGCCAACGCAAACGCAGCCTTTGCAATACCCGCACGCCGCCATTGATGCTGGAAGGCGCCCATCATGCCTGTGCCATGACGACGTCTCGCCGCGTCTTGAGGCCAGCCATGGAGACGGTGAACATCCACCCACCGCCAACCTGCTAATCTACCAAACACCTGCAGACACTCACTCTCTCTGCAGCAATTTTCTCATTTTCGTCTCTTTTCCTTCACTTTTCTGCACACAGTCCAGCAGGAAGTATTCAGCTGTAATCTTATGAACCTTAATCACAAGCAGCTTGAAAAGCGAAAAAGCTTATTTACTGTGACTGAGAATTAAAATCAAGACCTGCTCTCTAATTAGAACTGGCTCGACAGTTTCTGGATGCCTCCAATTCCTGATATCAACAGAGACTTTAATGCTAAAGCCATGACCGTGTGGCACTGAGCCATCACACACAATTACAGGAATGACCCTGGAACCAAAGCAGATGAATAGAATTTAGCTGGTGTCATTTTTTTATTTTCATACACAATGGAATGGATATTCACGACCAACTGCTGAAAAAACAAACAAAAAAAAAACACTTGCATCCTTGCTGTGTCTGAAAGACTGTACATAATGATACTATAGAGTATGGAGTTGTATGCATGTCAACACCTACGGGTGCACACAGTACACGAGATGGTGAGAACGACTTAAAATCACTCAGTGGCTGGAATAGAACTATGAAACTTTGCCAGACTTTGCTGAACAGACAAAAGTTGTGTCAGGTGTTGTTTAATTTAATATAAGATTAATGTCCAAAGGCAACAAATGAGTTTAAATTCCTGGTTTAATTTGAGCCAACACTGTCACAATATACAGGCAAGACGATGGTTTCTTTATATGACACTCTAAATTTCTCTTCTGAGAGATGTTTTTGTGTTTAAAGAACTGGTTGGGTTCACCAAGGTTGTTTTGTTTTTTTTTTCTTTCTTTCTACATCATTCATTTCGTGCACAGAGCTTGATGACTTCTGATAAGACCCCACATATAGCCGCACAGCTTTAGCCCGAGCAGAGCCGACAAATCAGCCGAAGTATGTGAAAACTCCTGTGTGACTCTGCAAATCCTTAAACACAACTTGAGGCATAAATTCCTCTAATGAGGAATATACGCTTAGAATCAGATGTGCCGTTTAGAAAGCCGGCCACCATAAATGACAGACCCTACGAAGGGAATACAATCTGATATTACAAGACTCAGTCTAATGGGGGGTGTGTATGGCTCATGCCACGTTGAAAGGAGTGTCACCTGCTTTTTTTTTTTTGTTGTTTTTTTGTTTTTAAAGTCCTGAGGTCTGAATAAAAATGTATGTTACCAGTTTTACAGGATGATGACCACCCGTTCTTAGGGAAATGTGTATCTTTTAGAATTAATGTTCGACCTTTGCATTCTCGAAGCTTGTTTTACGAAGATTCCGGGCAATTCTAATTAATTGTAGTGTCCCAAAAAAAAAGGAGGCGCTTGTGACGTAGTTCTCAGTAAATGTAACTGAATGGGGCTAAATGGCGAAAATAATTATTTACGTGCGGATATAAGCTTATAGAAATATATTATGCAAAAATGTATAGATAATACTGACTTTGAACACGTAGCAGCTTGCTATTGAATTGAAGACTGGACAGTTAGATGGATAGATATAACTTTATTAATCCCCTAAGGAATGGTATTTACAGCATATCTATGGTAATCTGTCAGGAAGTGACAAAAAAAAGTCTTTTTACCATTAGTGAAACAATGGAAAATCCTAAAATCTGAACCATAGTTTTGGTTTTGTCACCCTACAGTGAAAACGCAATAAAAATTGGCAAACATTTTTATGAGTTATAAACCTTTTTTTTTTATAAACCTTGCCCAGGAACACCCCTCCCATCCACAGCTGTTAGAATTGGTACAGAATGCACCGAACCAATCACAATTCAGAGAGAGAAGGCTTTATAAGATTACTTGAACTGGAAGAACCAAAATGCCAAATGAGCAAACACCCGCGGTCGAGCATTGCTGCAGGTTAGGATGGCTCGCCAGGCTATCAAGGCAAGTCCTGAAAGTGAAAAATCTTCCTCTTCTATAGTCTCTGACAGCTCCCATAATTCTACTTTTACCTGGGCCTGTGATGTCACAGTCCACATCAAATCTGAACAAGTCATTTTCTGAAAGGCTGCCTGGGTGACAGGGTTAGGTCATTTGGTCATGTTGGAATTTTTGATTTTGTCATCACTTTTCAAGCACAGAAAGAATCTCCTTTTTTTCCCCACATGAAAATAAGACAGAAAAACAGAGGTCCAATAACATCTGTTGTCTAGCAGCCTCGCAGGGCGTCTTGGAACCTATATGACTTATAGCATCCTTGTGGTAATCTCAGTGCTTTACCAGATCAGGAAGCATGCCGGTGGTTTAGCAGTCCATTTGTTCCACTTGCACTCTAGATTTATGGAAGGCAGCCATCACAAAACAGAGAGAGGAAATGGCTAACATTAAAGAAAATAGCTGCTGACAACACGTCGCTAACTGTAATAGCAAACCAGTAATGGTATATTAGCAAGCTCATCACTGTTGCAAATTCATGGAAACCAGCAGTAATATTCCCTTCAAAGAGGGACTAATGCTAATCTAATAGCTGTTAAACCATAATGAGTTTGCTTGCTCCCTTCCAGTAGGGTTTAAAGGAGGCCTGTTCAGACTATCGGGACCGCTATGGTCCCCTTATCATTACATGCTCATCATTACTCCTGCTAATCTGTTCTGCTCAATGCTCTCACAGATGAATATTAATGCCATGGAGGATGATAGCCGTATGTGCGTGCCGCATGAACACACACAGACAGATGCAGATAGGCGCCAAAAGTTGCAGCGCACAAAGACAAGCGCGTACGCTCTCGCGTGCTCTCCGTGTGTTGCCAAGTGAGACGACTGAGCTTCCTCCTCGGCTCCACGGAGGAAGGAAAGCTCGACGCGCTGCACACACACACAGATGCCCTCAAACACACACGCCTCCTTCACTCATACTTTATCGCAGCAGCGGGAGGAAGGAAAGAGAAAAGAATCAGTTTTAAGTGAAATCAATAGAGAGATAATCCTCTAAATTAGATTTTGAAAGGCTTCGCCGCTGATGCAAAACTTAAAACCCAAATACTGGGCCCACTTGACTTCCCGACGAAACAAAACTCGAGTTAGACGTGTTTTCCATGGGAATGAACGAAGGTCAAGGATAAGAGGAGAGTCGGGAAGGAGTTGGGGTAGAGAACGATGCCTGAAATCAAAGAAACATCAGGAATCTGCACGCTGAATCAGGCTAACATTGCTGTGATTACAATGTCAGCGTGATTAATGTAGTGCAGCGCCTTCACACCCAGAAGGGGGGAGCTGTGCAGAGTGCAGCAAAGGTTTGCACCTGACAGACCTGGGATGTCACATCATGATTGGAGTAGAGATGAAGTGTTAAAAGGTCAAGCTGTTTGATTGGATGCAGAGGGTTTTCTGTAGGAGCTCTGAGGGAGAGTAATTAAATCTCAGCAGAGGACGAATTATCAGCTGAAAATCCTCGATTTTACATCCTTCCCTCCTGCCACTGTTTTCTCTTCTCCTCGTTCTTCCTCCTCATTATTTGCCACCTGACTCACGCCCCTCTTCTTTTCCTCTGTCCCTCTCTCACCTTCCCAGATTGTTCGCTTTTTGTGGCCCAAATGGAAGAAAAAAAAAAAAAAGATGCTACAGTTAATAACAGGCCTGATGACAAGTGCAGCTGCGATCTGTGAGCTGTAGAGCTGATAGTCTGTGAGAGGCAAGGACGGTTAGAAAATAGCTTGGTTGCACAGTGGGGGTGGGGCCCAGGAGGGCGTTGGACATTATGTGTTGGGCTGGAGGACGTAACGGCGTTAATTTCAGATGAGTAACTTGTTAATATTCCTGAGTGGATACAGCAGTGCAGCCACTCACTGCTGCAGCCAAGCTGAGGTTACCAATGCCGATGCTTGTCACGCAAACAGCCCCCCCTGGCCTCCAGCACACACACACACACACACACACACACCATATGCACACACAACAGAGGACACAAGAAATTTCATATGATGGGATAGTGTTAAATATAAAAATGTTGCTAAATTTAGAAAGAGCCCACCATTTTCCTCACTCCTAGTTTTTTTTTTCTTGACTTGTAGACATTTATGAGGATTAAGACAAGAATAGTATTCGGTTCCTCAGAGTAATGGCATCAAATTGACAGTCTGGTAAAGTCCTTGCATGAGCAGCGATCGTCCTATAATGATTTACAGTAACTAGGCATGGCAGGCTTGTCAAGCTTTGGGTTTCTCTGACGTGCATGGACGCGTCTTAAAAGACGAGCTCGCCATCAAAGAAGTTTTTTTTTTCTTCTTCAAAAGTGTCATGAATCAAAACTATACTTTGGACCCTATTTTATTTATGTAGCGCCACATGAAAAAATAAATGTTACAACACTACGGAGAAAATAATCCAGCGATCGCTACGCTGCAACCTCCAAACTCTAATCTCTAACCTCTGCTACAAATGCAGGATCATTGCTAGTCTGGCCAATGTTATTCTCAGTGTCAAAAAGCATATTTTTATTTAATGTTACATCACATTATATTTAAAAGAAAATGATGTTAACCTTTAGATAAAAATCATGATGAAAGCACCGTATGATGTGAACTTTGGGGAGTTAACAATGATGTGAATACCCAACCTTGAAGTTTAGCAGCACAGCAACACTGAGCTCAAAATAAAGTCTCAATTAATACAGAATTTCTCAGATTGATGCTTTCACAGTCAGTGACTCGATTTAAATCAATAATACCATGCTGCTGATACACTTATGCTGTTAATTCTGGCTTTTCCTAAACTTCTTTCAAGATGAGATACTATAAGAAAACGTTGTTTACTTGTGAGAGCAGCTGACTGAACTTTCCAAAGCCCAGCTAATACCCAGAATGTGACAAATCCAGACAAATCAGAGACTATAGTGCAGGAGCAGAATAGAAAAAGAGAAAGGAGGAGGAAGTTCAATGAAGATCTTCATTTGGAATGTGAGACTGATGGCAAATGAAATGGATGAGTTTGAAGCGAATATGATTTCATGGCAGGAATATGATGAATCCAGTGTTTCACAAAAAGATGAAAGCTATTACATACTCCAATACTTAACTCTTTATACTGATTTCAGACTAATGGTAGCAGAAACTGTAGGATGAGTAAAATCAAAGGGATTGCAGTCCTGACTGCAACAGATGGTGTAATCCTGGATATGCCACTGTGAAGGAGCATCTCATCATTCTAGATAATGAACTACTCAGCGTAAGTTTCCATCCAGGAAACGTTCAGTTTCATCATATTTACTTTGCATTACATGATAGTGTCCACCTCTGAATTCAATTTGTTACTCTCACTGACATATTTCTGTTTTTTATAATTGTATGAAGTTGACCTTATGACAAATTTAGCATTACTGACCGTTTCTGGTACACAGTCTTGATTGTGAATGTTGTAAATTCCACAGCCATGTGATTTGGAGTCAATCACAAGTCAGCAAGTACACTGATACTTTCTCATTATGAGACAGTTATTCAACAACAAGTGAGTATACATCTATACTTGCACTGGTACACTTGAGCATACAGGCCGCATATTTAAATGGGTAACATAGAAGTCCAGATGTACCGCTATTAAATTTGAATTTCCTCTGCACCTCTGTCAAGCTACCCTCCACTGAAGCTCATTAATTATGCCCAAAAGTCTTGTGGAGCCGATCAGATCAGCCTATAGTTGTAGAGTGTCTCTGAGTAGTCTGATTGGTAAACAGCGGTGGTTTGAATCGGCTTTGGCATCGACAGTTAATTAAAGACTTTGTGACTCTTAGTGATTGTGGTGGACGAAGTCCATCTCATTTACAAATGGTAAGAGACATCTGGTAAACCTGCTCTCACGATAAAAGTAAGCTTTTTTATATAGTTTTGTATATCAGCTAACGTCTCATAAAATGAATGAATGAATAGTTACATTTCTCGAAGATATCGAATGTTTGAGTGCATTATTCTCAAATTCTCAACAATCGTTGGATTCCATTTCCTTTAAATTGCCGTCTCCCTCCATCAAACTGTTTTTCACAACCCTCTTACTAACACTTTTATTCTTGGCTCTGATTGGTTGTAGTAACGACCAACTGCACACAGAGGCAGTTCGAGAAGCAACAGTTGGTCCCGCCTCCTTGATGAGTTGGCGGTATGAGTCGTTTCCAGAACCCGAATTGTTTTTGTGTTGTAGTCCAACCCTCTGAAGAGGAGAAGGATGCAGAGGTCTATCCTGGTGTCAATAAGAAAGACATACATGATCATGTCATGTTGTAAAATGTAACATTTTCATTGTTCCAGAAACATGAGTTTTATTTACGCACTGTAACATAGCAACAGTTTCCATAACTTGACACTGACATATTAGTAGCATATATGTGCTGTTGTATCTCACTGGTATTTTGACAAAAACATGTCACAGTTGTTTCATTAAGTCCTCAGGAAATTGTGTCAACTTTGGAAGAAAAAAAAAGAAAAAAAATTCTACTCTGTCTCCTGAAAATATTACATTAATGATGCCGTCATATGTCACGAGCACTGCTCTAAACAAGTCTAACAAGACATTTACACTTCACCTGCTGCAGCATTTCTCATTGAAAAACTACCTTTGCATTTGCCAAACAAATTAGCTGACCTTCACATTCAATGCCTTTTCTCTCGTGAAAACTATGAGATAAATCAAACCTGTTTGAGCACGCTTTTCCTCAGTGAGCTCAGGGCTCAACGAGAGGATTAAGTCGGAAAAAAATAGCAAGCCTGAGCTTTATTATTCTTTCATTACAGTAGTGGTTCATCTCAGGAAAATACTGCTTCTTATTATTTCCACATTTTAAGAGTGACTCATGAACCGTTGACTGATGAGGTTTAAGCATGAATGTAAAGCATCTCAGTCTTCTAGCATCATAAAATGTACATCAACTGCATATCGAAAAATCTTTGAATTGATTCTTTTTTTTTTTTTTTTGTTTAATGTTTGCCAGCCGAAGAGCTATTTATAAGAAAAGTTCGCATCATTTGGCAACTATAGTTAGCTGCACCTCATTAAATATGCAAGCTGCAGTGCACTTCGAGGAGCCTTCCTTCGTCTGTTTGAAAAAAGAGACTGGCTGCTTCACAAATCACCTTCACTTGTATATTTGTTTCAGTGAACTGCTTTAACCTTGACATTCTCAGTATACATGTAAAACCTACAGAAAAATGAATGCTTTTGTGACTGGACACAGGGTATTACAATAATTAAAAACGGTATATAACACTTCTAATGTAGCATATGATGCATTGCAGAAGGGGTACCACGCTTTTTTTATATAATTGTACTAATCTTAAGCGTTGTCACTATGAATTCTTACCTTAGACATCATCATAGTCTGAACAAAGAGTTGTACCAGCATCTATGCAGAGTAAATACTTTATATTGGGACTTTAGCAGCTTTATAAGGTGGGGGTTGCTTGACTGGCCAGATTGCATCTATAGACTCTATAAGAAGTTCTGGACAAACCCTCTGTGACATCACCCACAGATAAAACCCTTCTGTGATTATTTTGATCGGATTTGTCCATCCATCCTCATTCCTGAAGACACTACAAAGTCAACATTTGGGTTCGGGATCGTTGACTAGACAACGTTCAGCTAAGGAGTGATTGTTTTTTGTTTGTTTTTGTAGGGTTTTTGTTAACCTGTACTGTTTTGTTACTGTTTCCATGACAACCACGGGAGAAATTTGTATTTGGTTGAGACGATGCAACAGACATTTTTCCATCGAGAGGGTGGATCGCTTTTGCGGCCGTCCCGCATCGGAGATGCTTGCGTGTCATCGTTTTTGCTATAATTCCTCCACCTGCCAGCTTTAACACTCCTGACCTGATCCTGGATTTATCACTTTTGAAAATGCAAGTAATCTCTCGATGTTTAGAAACCTTGCAGAAATTAGACTAATCAGAAGACACTTCAGAAACCCCAGAAGTCAACCCATTAGCGAACACCTAAGCCCGTGAAGTATCATTCACAGGAAGTTGCATTAATCATGTTATCATATATTTGACTTTCTTGTACTGAACTGAAGGCATGACGGGTGCGAAGCTAATGTGGATATAAGACAAAAATGACTTAACTTTAAAATTACTTCCGCACTTGTAGACACATACAACCACAACAGAATAAAACAACCTTCTTGCACAACAACGTATTATAGACGAACATTCCTGGATCAGATAAAGAAAGCCAAGCAGGCCTTAAACAAACCACATTCACAGAATTCCAGCCTAACCCACTAAAACAAACCCCTCCATGCAAGTTTATTGTCAAAGCAAAGAATGACTTCACTGTCTGATTAAGAAGCTGCTTTAATGTCATCGGGGTGGTCTTGTAGTTAGAGAAACCCACAGCTAAAGGGTTGTGGCTTCTTTGTGCACTGACATCTATGAGGTTCAAGTGTCCACGAGCGAGATGCTGGAACCTCCAGCGACTTGCAGTCTGTGAAAGAAGAAAAACGACCAAAATGGCCAAAAAACACCCCCCAAAAAAACTGAATGATTTGAAGTCTGGATGTCAAATGTGACAGCAGCTTTCTTTCACAGTGTTACATGACTATTGCATGAACATATGAGAAGTACTCCAGCTTCTTGTCGCTCTAACAGCCTCACACACCGCTGCTGCTGCGTTCTTTAAACGTGGAGGACATTTATATGAAGGGACGTGGCGCCCAAAGGCGCCGTCAGTCAATTCATGATGAAACAATCATTGCAAACTGAGCACAGTAAAAGACTTAATGCACAAAAGTAAACATTTTTATTACTAGCGGCTCATTACCATACAATGGAAAATATTTCAAGCAAATGAAAAGCATTTTAAAACCAACCTAATTCTGACTGACATACTCTCTGCACTCCAACGGTTCTCTATTGTAAAAACTCATTGCATGTTTTACTTATTAAAACCTTATTCTGTCAAATGAATGTCAGGAAAATGAAAAAGATTAAAAACAGTCTCACATTACAGCGATATAGGAGGGAACAATACTTCAAAAGTGTCATGGTCAATTTATTTATAGGAGGGGTGATTAGGAATCAATGTGGCACTTCTCCATCTTTCTATAGTTCCTTCCTAAATGGCAACATTTTTAAAAATCTGAATAATCTACAATGGCACTTTCCACTAGAGGAGAACCAGAGAGGAAGGAGAAAAAGCTTTTTTCACTGTAATTTCGCAAATCAGATCAGAAAAAGCCCCACTTATGAAGGGGCTTTAGGGTGTACGTGTGCCAGAGACTTGCAGGATTAGATTTAACAGCTAAAGCACGCAATCTGCTCTCGCAACATGTGATGAAGGGCGTCTAGAGGGATCGGGATGCTCATCTTTTGTTGCATTCATTTCTAAAACTAGAATGACAAAGTCCTTGTGTGTATCACAAACAAACAGAAACCAAAAATAATGTGGACACATCCTGACAGCTGAAAACAGACACCATCCTGACTCGGTTCATCTGCTGGATTTGAGTTCAAGTATTCCTGTAATTTGCTTGGAATGTGCCAGAACTTTACGTCCCGCACAGCCAGACCAATTAACAAAGAAAGACTTGTTCAGATTTTTCTATTTTTTTATTTTTTATTATTTATTTATTTTTTTCCAAAAGAAGAGCGCAAATGCAAGACGCGGAGCAGTTTTCATCATACCGATTTTTGTGCACGTCACACCCATTTCAAACCTTTAATACAGCACCGTTGCCGCAAGGAAGTGTGTGCATAACAAGATGAGAGGTTGCATGGAGAGCTGAGAAGTTTCTCATGTCAAGTTCAAAGTTTAGGTCTAACCACAGGGAGGCAGATTTCTACCTGAGCACATTTCAGCGATCAAATTGTGTCATGAGACCTTTCTCTAAATGGTGCCCGGGCAGAGTTCAAAGCGAATCCTGTTCAAAGGAAATCTGATTTAAATTTCACTCAGTCAAGTCTAAATGTGTTCATGCCAAAGTCATCCTGGTTAGCACCACACCCTTTGAGACGCTCGAGAGGGGGAGTTTTGGCATCCTTAAGGACACTTTTCAGTCCATCAAGAAGGATTTCACACCACTTGTGCTGTGGCAGCCTTCCATTAGTAGCAGAAGGAGTCAGTGAGAGTCCTATTTTGTTCAAAATTGCAGGCTCAGTCACTCTCTCTGCACACCAACACATCAAGGGGCAAAAATGGTCCCAAGAAGGTGCAAAATGCTTTGTTGCTCCAGCTGTATACCCTAGCAGGGTACAAGCACTGACAATTGATACATTTTTGTACTTTTCCATCTGCACCTTTGAAGTATCAATCGTGCACCGTGAGGGACTAAGATCATACCCTTAAAGGAACCTTCCTGATGTAACTCAACCCCAGGTCTGTTATTAGATGGTATGGAGTGTGCAGGGATGAAAACAACATGGACTGAAGCACTTTTGAGTTAGAATGGAATATGTATGTGTTTGCAGAAAAGTGGCTGTTAATGTAAGTATGGAATGTAGAATAAATTTCTATTTGAAATTTCTAACTCAAAAATGTCTTTTTTTTTTTATAGTGATAGTGTGGATAGGGTCTCTACCGACAAACCAAGCTAATACTAACTTTGCATGTGTACAAGATGTTCATAAAAAGGACTGTGCAGGCATCTCAGTCTGGTCCCATCTAGTCATAGATCCATAAAAGTTAACTACTGATATGAAGCAAACTACTCGCAACAGATGCAAGAGGTCTAGATCAGCACTTGTGTTTATTACAACCACGCACATGCACTCCTTAGGTTTATGTATTTTAAAAAAATCATCCAGGAACTCAGCGACATCTCTGTTTTTGGACTGTGGGAGGCCATAGCTTGTCCAGACATCCCAATTCTCTTCTTCTTTGATACACAGGTTTAGTGCTGCTTCGAACGGATGCAGGAAAAACATCCATCTTAACTTTGCATAATGTCTCTTAGATGCTCTGGTGCCGTTCACATTGGTTTAGTAATGTTTGTTTTGGGGGAAATGGTTGTAAATGGGAAGGAGTTCAAGCATTCAGAGAAAACCTGTACAGGCACGAGGAAAACGTAAAACAAGCAAAACAAACAAACAAAAAACCCTACTCAAGATTTGAACAGGGAACCAATGAGCTCTGCGGGTGACAGCATTAACCACCACACTAGTGGACCAACCAGTCATGAAAATGGGGGAAGTTACGATCATAATTGGAAGCATTTAGCACTCAGACTATGATAAAATATCCTGCCACCTTCCAGCTAACCAATGATGTTTGTCTCCCAGCTAGGGACTCTGTATGTAATCTCTGTCTTAAGCTAACTTTACACTCAACAGTTTTACAAGAAACTTGAAGGTTGCAGAGACATTTATACAGTTGGGTATGGTGGTACTCAAAGCCAATCAGAAGTGGTCTTTTCCGCACCTTGGTGTCATTCCATGATGCAGTTGTCGTCAACAACCAATTAGGAGCATTGTTGCCTTTTTATTCACAAAGGAGTCTGACTGTAGTTGAGTAAAAAGTGACGCGGCAATATCCATGTAATGTCAGTATGAAAGCTATAGTACTCTGGAGAATCGCCTGCATTGCTATCTGATGTTTGCTGGTGTAAGTACAGAGCGACACAAATAAACATTTAAAAAAACGTAACTTGCAGGAAACGACATGGGTACCTTACACGATACTTTTCATAACAACTTTGGGTTCGTAAATAAGAGCTCAGTTTCTGAGGGTACAGTTGACATACAGAGATTTTAGAAGTCAACTTAGCACTTTTAGAACTTACTCATCTTTGGTTCCTGTAATCGAGAGACAGGTGTTGAATCAGAACATTAAATTTCACTTATTTTGCCTTCTGCAATATTGCACTGTGTTTCTGATATTAAAGTTATCAATCATTTCGTGACAGTGACAGTCCGTGGCACTTTTACAAAGGTTAATGTTCCAATTTAGAATAACCAGAGGTTACCTGAGTCCCTGCAGAAATACATCAGCGATTTTTAGTGTGACGGGGGGAACAAAGATGTCGAGAAGATTCTGGGACAGGAGCTGTTGAACGCCAGTCAGGATGCTGACCTTAAATGAGTGGTTTGATTTCTTAGTTTTATAACATGCCAGACTCCCTTTCGGCTACAACAAATCCTAAACTGTTGAGTGTAAGAGAGCAACGAAGGCAGGAGAGGAGCTCAGGGGCCAAACTGAACCGAATCCTGAGGGTCAGATGCAAACAGTTACAGGTAGCCAAGGTTGAGCTTTAATCTTTTTACTATTTTTGGAAAGAGAGCTTAAATGGATTTGTTGGTTTGTTGTTTGAAGGCTGGACTGTGGATTAAGGAACATGTCAAAGTCTTTTTCCTGTCATCAGTGACTTTTAGTTGAACTTTGTAAATAAACCCTTTTGTTCAGTTGATACTTTGTCTCAGAGTCGTGCGTTTGGGTCCAGAACTGCTTCATTTTGTCAGTAATGGACTACTTTAAATATGCAAAAAGTGAGAAATATGTAAATATAAAATACAATATACTACAATATATTGCAGCAGGTTATATACGGTTATGAAAGAGTCAGTTAGTGGGTTACATACAGTAAAGTGACAGTAATAACGATAATAACATATAATAAATATAACACATACACACAGAAACAATATTGCCATTAGACTCTTTTGAAATGCTCTGATGAAATACTGCATTTTCTGTTATATAACTGGTCATTTTTGACTCCAATAGTGTAATATTTCCTTGTACAAGTGCACCACAATGAAAACCAGTATTGAGTCTGGTTCTGTCAGATGACTCAGCATAGGATGACCTGATAGCTGAACCACTAAGAGAGACGCTGCATAACAACACAACAACAACGTCTGCAGATACATTACAGCAGGAGACTCTTATTATTTATTATACTGGCCTCTGTGTTTCTAAAATGTCAGCTCTGCAATTAAGGCCCAACATACATTAAAAAATGGAAAGAAAACATGGTATCATAGAACAAAGAGGAGGGGTACTTTGACTTCATTTTGTCTCATTCACATATCCCAGAGGCCACAACAGTGGTACAGAGGCAGCTTCATGGAATTAAAAAAGATTAATTTAATTTCTTTCTTTTTTTCAACTTCTGGTTCTCTGCAGTTTGGGCATGTCGACAATAAACCCAACTTATGAAATGTACTTCTTTGATTTCCAGCTGTATTTTGAAGTATTTTGGTTTCTGGAAGATAAAGTCAGGCCACCAAACATCTGTCACAGTCATCAGGGCTGGACACATAAATTCAAACATCCAGATGTTTGTATATTCGGTGGTCATTTGGTTTTCGATTTTGGTATTTGTATATATTTTCTGCATTTATAATTTCTACGGCATGGTTAAAACATGAAAATATGATACATATTAACCATTCATGAAGTAAAATAAAATAAAAGACCTAAATTCTTCCAGTTTGTATTCATTTTAAACATGTTAAAGTCCAATGCATAGCTCAAAATAATATATAGGTAACTAGTTAACTTCCAGAGATCACCCCAAACTAACACAACAAAATAATGTACATTTCAGTGTCATATAAACAGGGAACAAAGCAAAGCGCTTTACAAGCGCCACACATTTATAGAAAGATTTATCACAGAGTTTGGAAGAACTTCCTGAAGAATATTGGATTTCCATTGTAGAGTGAATCTCGCGGGCGTGTTCAGCTGTTATAGCTACCAAAGACGGCTACGTTGAGTCAAAAGTTGGTTGATAAACTGATCACGTGATTTCTTGTTTAACCTCAGTTGTTTAGTTGTTCTATGCTTTCATCACAGAGTATAATGAGACATCAAACTGAATAATTTTCAACACAAAAGTGGAAAGATTGGGGTAGTGTATAATTTTACTCCACCTGGCGCTTTCACAGGCAGTGGTTAATGTCACCTGAAGTAAATGCAGTGCTTCAGTTCACTGTGACTGTTAAAAATAGGACGATCTGAAAATCTCCGCTTTCAAATGGAACAATGACAAGACAAAGGCAGTCTTCCAAATATACACTTGCAATCTGGCCCACCATGATGACACAGCAGTCATGAAAACTCATCCGTTTAATACAATCAGCTACTAATTATGTTGTTTTTATGGAATAAAGAACAACTGTTGCATTAGTGCTACTAACAGTTGGAATGGTAATGCAGTAATTACGTTGATTTATTTACTTTGTATCGTGTAAGTGCAGGTTTTTCTGCTGAAGGGGGTGCAGATTTCTAGTGTGTCCGTTTATAGAGACATATGGGCCTCAGATTTTCAAGTATATGTCTTGTCTGTTTATTAATTTGTAACCAAGCCTTTCATGACACAGCAATTTAACCATTTCATCTTGCCATTCTTTAAATGGTATTCCTCTTTTGGTTTTCCAGTGGCGTAGCACTATGGTACATCCAGTGATGAGTGCTATTTCTCCGATCTGATGGGAATTGAAACCATGTCCACGTGTATCAAAGTGCCGCAGGAAATTTCACATCTTCAACATGAATTAGAGTTGCTCTGGGCCAACTTCACCATTTTGCTTGGCATCCATTAGACTCTATTGGTATAGTTCATCACCTCCCTCAACTCCTCATCTGGCACTTTTCCTCTAATGTCTCTTTCCCAGCATATTTTAAGGCTTTCAAATGTGGGTTTCTCATTTGTACTCCTGTTCTAGTCCTGAGTATGTAGCACAGATAACTGTGGGCCCCACAAATGCACAGCTTACATATCTTTGCTTTTGTGTTGCTTGTACTACGAGAAAACAAACAAGTGTTATCCAACAAACTTCTGCATTTGCTGTGAAGCAGAACCCATCAGATTATTTTGGATGCCGAAGCTGCAACGTCCCTGGAACACTCCAGCGATTAGTCATGGCCAGTGGGAAAAATTGCAGATTTTGCATTCCAAATCGCTTTCAAGCTATGACAGCCAGGAAGGAATCTTCATCCTTTCAGACAAAAATTTGGCAAGACTTGGTCACCAGAAGTCAACCAGACCAGTGTCAGGTCAGCAATGAAGGATTCTCTCCAGCATGTTGGTCGTCATCAGTACAAAGAAGCCCCGGCGAAGGATTCTCTCTGGAAAATAGCTGCAACCAACCGTGTGTATTTTCATCTTCTGCAGCCAAAGAAAGTATACAAAGTGTGAGAAAGAGGTACAACAACTACTAAACAGAAAAACAAGCCAACCCAAAACCCCAACCGACACCCCTTCGGATACCAAATGCTCCAACTCTTTCTCTGCCCACTGCAAAAAAAGGGAGTAAAGTGAATGAGTCACCCACCTCCTGCTCCTTTTCTCCCTCCCCCCCATCTCTTTATTGAGGCAGCTGCACCCTTTGACCTTTACGCTTCTGGAATGTGTGTGGACCAGCGATCGTGAGGGCCAGTGATACGGGGTAGTAAAAGTGTGAAGGCAGGCAGGGAGTAAAGGGGGGCTGGAGGGGTGGAATTGATGAATTTGGGAGACGGAGGGAGAATGAACGGAGGAGGGGAGAAGTTGCTTTTTCTCCCAACTACAAAAGCTGTCAGGGGGAACAATAAGCAGGGAGAATGTGGTGTGTGTTCAGGGAGGCACTGAGCCGTGTTAGTGTGTGAACTGGGCAAGGAGTGGGCATACGAGAGGGGGTGATGGGGAGGGAGGGAAAAAAATAAGGGGAAGACAAATGATGGAGACGGAATTCAGATGAGATGAATAAGGAGTAGAAAGAAGGATAATGAGAGAGAAAGAGTGAGAGATATCCAGAAGATTGGGTGAGAGGGTTTGAAGATGATGGGAGGCTGGGAGTGGAGAAGGGTATTTGTTTTGTCTACCAGCTCTCTCAAATACTCAACTTCCGTTGCCAAAGGAAACAGAACACACGTCCCAGTATCGGGACATGTGTGTGTGTGTTTGAGTGTGTGTGAGGCCAGCATACCAAGGGGGGCCCTGCTGCTCACTGTACCAATAACATCAGTATGGTTTGTTCTCTACATTCACCAAGGCTTCATTAAGTTTATCTGTGCAAGTGTGTCACCGTGAATGCGTGCCCTGCATTCAAACTGCTCACATTTCAGCCTCCACACCGTGCAGCTGGCTAAAGACAAAGGTGTGTGTCCTGCTTTGTTTCAAAGAAGCGGGTGCTCGTACGCGCGTGAGCAATTTTGGGCTGTCTGAGCATGTTGTGTGTGTGTGTGTGTGTGTTAAACAGCGTGGTTCAATAATGGGGAGTTTTGCTTTGAAAACTAAAAGTGGGGGATGGCAGGCCCACACCAGCAGACACACACATTATTGATTTTCTAACTGGTGTGTGAGGTGTGGTAAGTGGATGGTAATAGCATGAGGAGAGTGTTGTGAAGTGGTGCAGGTTAAGAAGTTTGGCTGCTGAATAGAGTTTTTTTTTTTTTTATCACTGGGATGGGGGTGACATTGATGGCATGAGATTGAGGGAGG
>JBAMYA010000010.1:1728509-1748464 GCA_037176975.1 Arrhamphus sclerolepis
TGTTGTGAAGTGGTGCAGGTTAAGAAGTTTGGCTGCTGAATAGAGTTTTTTTTTTTTTTTTATCACTGGGATGGGGGTGACATTGATGGCATGAGATTGAGGGAGGAGTTAAAAAAAAAAAACACTTGAGTGTCTCTGAATTGGGAAGACAAGCTGTGGAAAAAAGATTAGAAAAAAGGCTAGTAAGTACTTACCAGTAGATAAATCTTCCCTGCAGCAGACTGTGGTCAGTCTACTCTCAGGTCTTATGACGGATAAGTCAAGCTAACAGCTTTTTAGAAAGAGGTCACCAAAAGAAAAAAAGATTTTCACCAACTTTTGCATTTGATGTCAGAGATGGGGATGAGGGGTGGACCGGCAGACTTGTAGGTTGAGGCAGGTTGATGCCAAAACAACAATAAAAAACCTTGAGGACATTTGCACTGTTGCTAACTTAGCTGAGATTTCCAGTTTAGAGTAGTCTTAAACTTCTGCACTACATAAGAAAGTCAGATGAACTCTAAAAAGCCTGTTGCACCATTGTTAATGCTTGTTGTTAGCTTGCAATCTGGGGGTTAGCTGGATTTTAGCTGTTGCTACACATCAGCCACAAGATTTTCTTTTTTGTTGGAACCGAATAAAGGCAGATTGTTTCTTTAAAACATGGAAACATGCATTTAACCTGACATACTTATTTTGTGTTTATTTAACCTGTTTTAGACCACTGCATTCAGGAAATCTGGGGCATATATAGAGAAATGAAGAAATTTAAGTGGAACAAGTGCATAGGGTCCCGCTATTGGTGTGGAGGTTTTTAAGACACAGTCTATGATTTACTTTTGGTTGTTTTCTTGCTCAGTCATGCTCTTGTTTTTTCTCCCACCAGTTTTTGTTTTGTTTGTTTTTTGTTTTTTTGGGTGTCTCAGTCGCTTCTGCCATCATGTCCACTGCAGATTTATGAACTAGTTTCGTTATTGTTATCTGACAAGGAAGCACAAAGTGACACCAGTGAATCTATCTGACAGTAGTAAAAAGAAGGGAGATTACAAAAAAGAGAGCGTCGCCTTGTAGTTGGGGGCAGAGCTTGTTGCTCTCCAACCAGAGGGTCATCAACCCCCAGCACTGTCATGTGCTAATGTGTCCCTTAACAGGACACCAAAACAAAGTTTAATGTTGTCCTGGCCACTAATCACACATATGCGTCCTCAGCGTTGGCATCCATTCACATGAATGGGGTGAAATCAAACACTGCTGAACTTAATGATGGGTTCTGTGCAATGTAGTTTTGGTCAAAAATGAAGGAATTTGATCATCAGCTAATGAAATTGCAGCTACACGGCCAGCACACAAATTGTACATGGGGCCAGGACTGTCTCAAAGCAATAAAGAAATTAGATTGTTTCTTTTTTTTATGGTATGATGAAGGCACAGCGATGCACTGTGTTGCTGAAAGCGGGTCATCAGCCATCATTCTCTTCAATAGCCCAGGCCGGGAACTTTGCTTGGCCGCTTGTAATGTTTTAATTTCATGTTGACTAATGCCAAATGCTGAGTCTCAAAATCAAAGCATAAATCGTGACTTAGATAGCTTCAGCTGCAAGCTAAGTTAGCCACGTTTTAACTCTTAGGGAAACTGGTCTCAGGTGTTTAAAATCTGACGAAGTTAGAGAATGACATGAAAAAGTATTGACAAAAATCTGTGTTGCACCGCTGTCTGATGCAAAGGGTATGTGGTGTAAACATTCATGGTGTAGCCTTTGCTCAAATCACTTCTTAACATCTTAAAGTTTTTACTTGTATAAGAAAAATTAATTCTTCCGGTGGGATCCACTTGAGAATGTTTGCTTGCCTGGCCCATAACAAATCCTTCCTGATTTGCTCAACTGAGGGTGCAGTGACCACTCAGACACAACCTTAAGAATATATATATCCCTTTAAGCGCCACATACGTCCAGTGAACCTAGGTGAAGCATAATGTTCCAGGTTGTATTGCACATGCTCGGAAACGCATGTATTATTAAACTCACCATATTATGCACTGACATGCACAAACTCACTTATATTGCCACACAAGCCACCATGGAGTTCTTCTTAGACCTGTTTAAACTCTAAAAACACATGGAATTACACTCACATGACAGTGAGCACACAGAAAAACGCTTGAGTAACAATTCACACAGTAGTAATTAGAATTAATGGAATATTGTTAGGTTTAGAAAGACATTATGCAGAGACATGACCGCATTACAAAGTCACTTAAGTGCTGTATATACACATTCATGAGTACAAACACTAAAGATGTGGTGTTAAAACATGGGAACCTATAGACACTGCTATATGCACACTCACACAGGGCACAAAAACATTATACATACTCAAAGTCATCGTATGATATATTCATACAAAGTGACAGGCCTGGAAAATCTAAAAATCATTATAATTTTCACTATGTGGATACAGTTACAGCTGGACTGTGATATAAGCTATTGGTTTGTGCAGAGTCATTTAGGACTTTGTAAATTGTCGTGCATGCAAGTGTGCAATTATTTTTGCAACTCGACAGTGTTTGCTAGATGGCATTAGCCAGACGCTAACTATAAGATGAAACTGTGTAACACACATTATCACTACGAATTTCATGAGAGAGAGAGATAACAATTGAGCTACATCCTGTAAACGAGTCAGTATTGGACTGGCATAAACCCGCTAACATGAGCTGAGAGACGCCAGGGCTGCTAGTCGGATAGCCTCCTAGCCTTGCTGCTGTTGGATTAGTAAGTCATATTTTTTTCCTTCTTTATCCTGTGCTTTGAGTTTGGTTAGGCTGTATAACTGAAGTTATTTGTTTTGTTTATTTCATAATAGAAGCCAGGAGATAAGGTAATGTGGTTGGCTTTGATAGCTAGCATGCTACTCCAAGTTGGGTGTAGTGATTGTTGAACAAACAATTGTGCTTCTCAACCAATGAGGAGCGCAAGAGAGAGCAGTCTTATGTGGTGTACCTCCACTGCAGGTTCCACCTGAAGTCTTGATTTTAAGCATTGGGGGGGTTAAACTATGTTCATCATTCCCTTGTATGCCTAATAAGTGTTGACTGATTAGATTTAGGCCTTAAGGCAAAAAAGCCCAAACCTTTACCATGGTAGATAACTGTAACACTGACAGGAAATCTATGACTGCAACTAAAAGGTCTGAGCTGGCCAATATGTTCAACCTTCTTACATAATGCAGTACACAGTCCACAGAGATAAGGCTTATCACACTGATATATAGAAACTTGAAGTTTCTCTTTTTGCTATCTTCTGTTTCTCCTGCTGCTTGATATTAAGTAAGCCTCAGCAAGCAATGAACAACCACATTTCAGTGAGTTGCACTCCAGTGAGAGACCATTTTTCACTTTCAACACCACAGTTTCAGTGTACATTTAAGTCTGTTGTGTTTTGGCACCAAAACTACCTAATTAGCAATGACACATCATGATTTAGCATAAAGAAAGCAAGACACTAGCTGACATCAAAGGGAGCTGTTTACGAGTGCCGCAATTTTGTTTGACAAAACCAGCACTTTTGCATTGCTGAAAAGTGCTAAAGCTAAGTTGGCCTCCTCAATGAGATCTCTGACCATGACTGTAGTACACGATAACCCTTATTTTCATTAACTGTATTTCTATTTTTCTGTATCAAACACGTTCAGCATGATTTTATCATTCACATAAACCAAGGTAAAGTGGGTCTTTAGACTGTGATTGGCAAAAAAGAAAAACAGCAATTTGAGCTAAAAAGGTGAATGTGGAACCTGAAAGGCTGCATGTCTACAAAGATGGCATTTCAGACGTGTTTTTCAAGTGTCTCTGTCATGTGTGACTGAGAACAGATTAACTTCTTTTTGAATCAATGCCACTGCCACATTATCAGCTGGGACGAGTCTAAGAAGTAAACATCATGTTGCCTTTTTTTTCTTTTTTTATTCTTCTGCCATAGTTTCTGTGATGTTTACACATTTAACAAGACTGCTTGCGTGTTGATTTCTGAGGACCTGTGAGGTGTAGGCGACCTGCACTCTGCCTGAACGGAGAGAGCACACCAAAACTCTCACTGTTCTCTGTCAACGTGTCACTCTTGCAACATCTCCTGTTCTTGAGCCCGAAGGCTTATAGCAGCTTAAAGTATTACAGAAAGGGATTCAATAACTCTGGAATGTTGTCTTTTTATCTTTCATGGGAATGGTCACCAGGTAAACAATAACGCTGCATGCGCTACATTGGGTGTATTTGAGTTGGTCGGTTGCAGGAGGTTTATCAGTTCAGATCATGCTTCTTCAACAGAACAAATCCAGATTCAAATAAACAAGGGGGCTGTACTTTTTCAGTTGATACTCAAGCTTAAGGGACGCTTCGAAAGTACTTTGTAGTGGCAGGAAACAAACTTCTAGTAGCTCCTGTGGTCTTTGGAACACCACGAACTAAGAGGTCCAAGCGAATATCTTCTCTAAACAAGTGCGGCTTTTATTTATTTCATTAACAGCAATGTATATTTCCATGTCATTATGGAAAGTGTACACGGTTGAAAGGTCAAACATCCATGTGTAGAAATAACAAAATACCACATACCTATCATGAGCTCCACTCACACAGCCAGTTAGTTCCACCTCTGTATTGCCTCCATTCCACCCCACTGTGCTGGGTGGACTGCACAAAGTCAGAGGAGACTAACATCTCGTTCCACTGCCTCTGTGGTGGTAGTGACAGAGCTCTGACCAGAGCAAAATGATTGTTGTGTGGACCGCCAATGTGGAAAGGCTAATTGGCGAACGAGGTTGTCTATAAACGCTGCATAGAAGATGGAATCAGTCCGTCACACAGGGACGGTGAGAGACAGTTCAAGCTAAAGACACCATGAAAGATAAATAAATACCCTGGGTTTTTAACCACAGTGGTGGCAGAGAAAGGCTTGGACAAGTCGAAATTTGAACTTTGTCACCAGCTCAGTGAACCGCTGCCGTGCTTACAAACCTGGAAGAGCCTCCAGCAGCTCCAACTGTGGAAACATCACCAACTCAGTCTAAACAGCTGAAGAGGGAATATTGCTTTGGTGATGTCTCTAATCTGACAGAGTAACAGCAACTTTTTCTGGGGACATATTTGTTTGTTTTGTGGGTTGAGCTTTTGGAACACCTTGACCTTATTCAGCATTACATATGACTTCATACAAGCTTTTGGAAGGTGGCATAATGGATGTCTCTGCACTGTTACACTGTGACCCTGTGATCGCCTTACTTACAAAATTAGCATTTATGGAGACAAAAATGCTGCTGCTCAGAAGTACCTAATGAGTGTTTCTAAAACCTTTGTCTTCAACACCCACATAACACTCTGAATTTATCCCATGTAGAGAGTATTTTGGACAAGTACTGATTTAGAAGCTTAAATGCTAAATGAGTGTTTTTGGAGGACTTCATTTCACATGCCCACTGCCAGCATGGCGTCTAGTCTAAGCACAAAGAGGAATAATATCTTTAAGAACTGTGAAATCCTCCGCTGCTGCTGTCCTTGTCTGCTGACATGCTCAATTTATGTTTCTGTTTGTTTACCTCACACTCCGATCCCTTTAGGGTATCCACACAATTCCTAAAGGAGGCCTTTCTTCCCCGATGCTTCAACAGTATCCCCATTCTCCTTCCATGGCCAACTCTGCCCCTCCACTGCCACCAACACCCCACCCACCCCCCAATTACGCACAACAGCTGCCAGTGTCCTTTTCAGGAAAAATTGTGTCCAAAGCACTGATCTTTCTCTTTTTCTCTTTCCTGATCTTTTACCACTGAGCCTCTTTCCTTTTTCTTTCTTTTAGTTTTTTTTTCCTACCTGTCCCCTTCTGACTCTTCTGCAGTTGAAGCATGCGCCGCATTACACTCAGACAGGGGAAGAACAATGGTGACGGGAGATTTCCTGTCTGCCGGGCGTGTAAATGCGAAGGTCCAGTGCTGCTTTTATCTCACCGCCTGAGAGATACACTTTTAGCACGACAGCACACGAAAGCTCTCCATGTCGCACTGGCATGCACACAGAGAGATGCAAAACATCCAAAGACAAGGCAAGGCTTCAGATCAAAAGAGAAATAGGATATCCTGGTAAATTAAAAGAAGAAGATTTAATGTAAAATGTAAAAAAACCGAAAACAAAACAAGAAAGATGAGTTACCCAATGTTGTGCGTAGTTGTGGTTTCTGTTTGGGACATCAGTCATGTAGGCCTCCCACCAGTGTGGCCCAAGGATGCACTGTGTTTACATAGCTAAAGTGGGGTGGTCACATGTGGCCCAGACCACCTATGATCGGATCACTCAGGGCAGATGTTAATGCCAGGTCTAAACAGGGCCATAGTCGGATGAACATGCCAAGTTAACGTGGCTAGACGTGAAGCTGAATCTGCAAGTAAACACTTGACTGGGCTGGTGCTGGCCTGCATGTCCTGACTCACCCTCTTACAATTTCTACCCCAAGTTTAACCCGGAAGTAACGAAACAAGCCGACGCAGAGAAGAAGAAAAAAATAAAATGTACCAGATGTACAAAATGTGCAGTGCTAGAAGTTAGTCCAGTTCACCATTTGCTGTTGTCATGGAGACTGATCTAAACAGATGTTTGCGGTGATTAGTATTCAGATCAACTCGCGCTCTAATTTGCAGAACTAAGCCGGAAGTGCTCCTCTCGGTTCCTGCTTTCAAACATTTCTTTTTCATTTCTGGACTCAGTTGGTTTATCTGTTTTTAGTTGGTACATCTGTCCTCCTATTTTGCATTGGGGAAAAAAAAAGACACCACACCATTATTTACATACACTACAGCACACCACACAAACACTACATGCATCACCAGACTACACACACCACACCCATCTCTCTCTTTTGTCTTTTTCTGTGCTGTTAGGGATTTTAGTCCTCCCTTACAGAAACAGAGTTTCAGGTGTTAAAAAAATATAATGAGACTAATGAGACTGCCCTAAAGGGCTGAGGAAGGACACATTCACTGTCACTCAGGCATACGCACAGGAAAACTCACATGTGCAGAGAGTTGCTTAAAAAAACAGAAAGAAAGAAGAGACCTAGGTTCCTGTATTTTCTCTTTGTGTCTTTAACAGATGGGAAAATAAATAAGGATGCTAGATAAAACTTTTGCACAGTCTTCAGATCAAAAAAGGAGTCCAATTACCCGGACTAGTCCGACTAAAGGTATGGCTCAACCAAACTCTGCCTGGAAACGTACTAACAAACCTCCAAAAGCTCTTTCAAGGCTTCAGGTACGATCGAAGACGCAAAGATAAGTGACTCTGTGTACTTCCATTGTATTTACCAAAACACACACATAGGTGTTTAAAGAGTTTGTAAAGGGTCTTGTTTTATTTTGTCCTCTGCGTCAGTGTTATAGTGGGAATTTCATTATGCAAATCTATGTCTCTGCTGATGAGCATGCCCTCAGGCTTCTGTCTCACACACAATGGCACTGACACACACATACACGCACACACACACACATATAACACTCCATCACACAACCTCACGCATATAAATATCCTCATCCAGGCAGCCCGGGCTCTTTTGCACCCGCACACACCCTGAGACGCTCATGAAAACACGCGTGACCGTGCCACACAGACACGGTCACGCATATCATGTCTCAGACTGGAGGCTCGACAGGGAAGTGAATGTGTCTGTGTATCGGTGTGTGTGTGTGCTTGGCGAGGCTAAGCGGAGGCCTCTTAAGGTTACCAACCATTTTCCCCCTATTTCCTCGTACATGATTGTACTGGTTCCACTCTAACACGCACACATTCTTACACTCGAGCTTCTGCAAATGCAGAGAAACATGTGTAAATGTACAATAAAATAAACAGATGCATCTACATACAGATGGACATTTAATTTAGCACTTAAAGACAAAAGCAACAACAACAAAAACACTCAAAGACGTGAGTTTATGCAAAAGGTCAAATTACACACTTCACACACCAACACACACACAAAAGCAGATCCTAACCCCATGTGGACGTGACCCACTGACCCTGCTGTCACACATAGTGCCCATCTGCCACAGGGAGGCACAGAGGGAAGGGATGTGGGGGTATTGTCTAAGGGGGGAGAGGCTGGACTTTTTTTTTTTTTTTTTTCAAGGTGAGGGGGGAGTGGGGGTGGGGGGTTGGTTTGTTGGGCCTCAGCGGCAACTTAAGACAAAACAGAGCAAAAGAAACAATGCCTGCTCACGGTGAATTTTGAGTTCAGTTTTGCACAGATGTGCAGTCGGAGAACTCTTAAACCCCCCATCTGTCTGTTTCTCTGTACATTCCACATTCTTACACTTAGAACACACACACACACACACACGCTCTCACAGGCACACTCCTCCTGAATAAAGCGCATTCTGTTAGCCAGGGGCAGATAAATCCACAACCTCCTGTCCGCTGACTCCTTTAAACTGCAGCCATCACTGGCTTCCTTTGGTAAATAAAGAGAACAGTGAAGGAATCAGGCTGACTACTGTCCTGAATGTAGAACAGATGAGTAACAGGGAAGGAACAAAGACGTCAGCCTCTTTCGGGGGATTGGGGTGGGGGCAGATGGAGCGAAAAAGAAAGTTGCCTTTACCCTGAAAAACTCTGCACCTCTAATTAAAATGTTTTTTTTTTTTCTTCTTTTCAGTCTATTTTTGTTTCATTAATGGAGTCAAATCAGCTTAATTTTACAAGGTTACGAAAGAGCAAAGAGAAAAAAAAATAAGTTAAAATGACGAAAAGGACATAGTTTTTCATTTAAAACCTCGCTTTTTCCTCCTTATTCTGGAAACTCGAAGGCTGTTTTTGATGAGGATGCTCTTAAATTTTGTTAAAAGAAAAATCCCCCAAACAGAAACCACGAGCGCCTGTGGTGAAAATCTGTTTGTTGTTAGGCAGATATATGATGTGCAGTGACATCGTACAGTTATTGCTTTTTTTTTCTTTATTGCTTATCATATATTGGCATCAATGGCGATATGATGGCTGCTCCTGTGTGACCACAGCTGCCGAAAAACAGCCTGTAAAATCTGCAATAAAGTTTTATTTTCTGAGCATGCAATGTTTCATTATTTCATAGCTCAGTTATCTTTTTTTTGCGTGTGTGTGTATTAATTGTTTTTTTGTTTAAATGCCAACTATGACTGCCTGGCATACTGAATGGTGAAATCTTTGGCCTGAAAAAATATCAGTGCTGACTGCTGAGATCCTTGCACAGTCAGCTAAAGTTTGTGGATGATGGGACAAATGATGAAAACGAAGAAACATCGAGCGGGAAAGGAAAGGATAGGAAAGAGGGATGATAAGTGGCAGAAAAAAAAATGCACTCAGGCAATCTTCCAGGAAGAATGAGGGAGGAGGGAAGCAGGTTGTGGAAGATCGAGCAGAGGGTGCGAAGGATATCCAGAGGGGACCAACTGTAGTAGTGTCAGACGTTGGGAGGGTTGGGGGGGGAGGGGGGTGGCACTGCCAGCACACATCCTGCCAACACACCAGGACCCAGACATACGCACGCACACACATGCATACACCCCCTCAGGCCTGGCCTTAAGTGAGTGCACAACCCTGCCAACTGTACCTTCACCATCACGCACCCCCTCCCCTCCTCATAAACCCCGAAGACCCAATCTGGAATCGGTCTGCAGTGACAGCTCCGGTGCCAAGCTCGCCCCGCTGCCGGCACCGCTCCTCTTTATTTCAGTGAGTCAGAGGGGCGGCTCGACTGAGCTCTCGCCACAACCACTGAGAGCACATCACAGCGCTTGGAGGTTGAAATACGTTGTGGAGCTGTGAATTGTTTGAGAATATTTGTATTCTTCTGAAACGCAGAGCAAAAGCAATCTGGATGTTGTGTACTGCTCGGAGGAGTCGGCTGTTTTTCACCAGAAAGCATAAGCTCTTTGTGTACGTGACATACCAGCAATTTATTCACTCTCAGGGGTGAAATGATGGTTAGACGCAGCAGCATTTACAGCTGACTTCTCTCCTGCTCGCAGCCTTTGCTGTATGTCACCTCCTCTTATTTTCTCTGTTTGCATTATAAGCATGCTATCTTGAGAAATGCCTGGAAATTCTTTGTAAAAGCTCCCATAATTCTGTAGTAAACCTCTTTTCAGCCCAGCCCCCTGTCACCAAATAACAGTAACCCCTACCCCTCTTAATGCCTTAATCATGTTTATGCTAAATCCATTTGTATGTAGCATGTGTACATAATTGATGATGCTATCATCTGTGAGGCAGACGAGCCTTATACTTATGCATATTCTTGTGGTGCAAAACAGGAGGGTTGATAAGGATTATATACGCAGATGCAAGAAGTCGTAGTTTTGTGTTTTGTTGAATCTTCAAACGAGCAAGGCCTCTAAATGTGATTATGCAAGGAATGCACTGCAGACTGGGGTGGCATTCATATTTAGAAAGTTAGATTGGAAAAAAAAAATCAAAGTGGGATATATCAGGGTAAGTGCTGCCACTAGTTTAACTTGAACATTCCTTAGAATTATGAAAAAGATGAAAAAGAATGAGAACATGCCAACAGAAATCTTGCGTCTTTTGTAATAAAGTCACAACGACAAAACAAAAAAGCAGGGCAACTACACACTTTAGACCATAAATAACTATGGATGATCCATCTAACTCACATGACCCATAAATTTGGACAGAGAGCCTTTGAAGCTCATTTTTCAGTCAAGCATGTCAAATGACGTCCTGCCATCTGATTGGTTAGCTTTATTGTTTAATATGAATTTATCTGATGTGGAAGAAAAAGCTTACTCACCCGTTCAGTCATCATTCAAGTAAAATCTATAGCGACCAAAACTTATTTTTGTACCCAGGTCGTAAATATGTTTAATTCTGCTGCAAAGTTGGCACTTTTAACATGGGAGTCAATGGTGATTTGCTCTTTTTTGAAGGTGACACCTAGTGGTCAGTGGCAGAACTGCAACAAATCCTGGATGAGCTTCAACCTGGAAGTGAGACGGTTGCCACTTCGGCAAGGATTGTAAAGCTTGGAAAAATGACATCATGGTGCACTGCATCATGGGACAGCACCACCATCTTGTGAGATCAGAAATGAAGACGAAGAACAAAATGATGCTGTTGGTGCTGTATGAGGACTGTGAGGGTACGACATTAGCCAGATGGCTTCCTTGGTTCTGTTCCAGGCAGAGAAATTACAGGAAATTTGTCTAAATCTTTTCAAATAACGATACCAATCCCAACCCAATTTTACTATTCTTTATAAGTAAATACGTGGTTTAAAAAATAATTTAATGTTGTTGTCATTCATCCATCCATCCATCATCTATACCCGCTATGTCCTGTGCAGGGTCACGGGGGTCTGCTGGAGCCTATCCCAGCTCACTTGGGGCGAAAGGCAGGGGTCCACCCTGGACAGGTCGCCAGTCCATCGCAGGGCTTCATTCATTCATTCAGTGACAAATGAGAATTGAGCTTATCATTCAATGTGGGTGTCAGTTTCAGCATCTAACACACCTTACCATGAGATCTACTGAGAATGTTAAGGCATGTGACAGGAGGTCCTTCTTGTGTTATCAATGACTGAATAGCTGTGGTTAAGTTTGGCTAAAAGGTTTGTGAAATGTGATGGAGGAGGAGAGAGACTGCGATGAGTAAAAATAGAGAAAACGTGCTTAATGAGATGGTTTAGCCACGTAGAAACCCTGATGTTACTATCGTTGCTGAGATTCTTGCACATTGAAAGCCGTTCTTAGACTGAGTGTACACACTTTGGGTGAGTTTTACTGTTGCAAGTTCAAGAAAGCCTGTGAACAGTTAATTAACGAGTCAGTGTTGTGCCAAAATATAATTTAATGCAATATCTAAATGCCTTGTATTACTGCACAGCTTTGATTTATAGCTGCCTTTCCATTTGTGGAGGCTATGTATTGATATGTTTACTCCAAATAATCATGTCTGAGAAAAATCTGGTACACCGCAGCTCAGCTTGCTTTTGTATCCTGGTCATTAAAACTGCATCTGACAACATGTAAAGCTGAGTTTTGTTTATCTGTCAGTAATAATGCGGTTGTCTTTCAGATGGATTTGACCAATAAAAGGAAACTCTTTCCTGTAAATGTGTGCAGTTTTGATCTGTATACAGATTACAGCGTTTCATCATAAACATGGAGATGGCATGACTCTAAACTGTGGTAAAAGTATATTTTTCTTATATAATTTCTTGGGTTCAGACTGCCCAAGAGAAAATGAAACATGGTTGGTACTTACATGGCTTTCCATTGCTTGAAGCCTTCCTTCACAATACTTTCCTTAAATAATATGCTAAAATTCAATATAACTCAGAAAAAAAAAAACTGCCAAAAAACAAACAGTAATTGAATACTCTGCCAGAAACATAAAAATGGGCTATACTTGAGCTGAGGCTTCTTCTTATTTTTTTTTGGCATTTAAAACAGGCAGGCGACACACATCGCCAAGTAAAAGCATTTAATTATATCCTTTGTTTATTAATTTTACAAGAACGTCCCACTGAGATCAAAATTGGCAAGAGAATATTTGTACCATATTATTTTTCATATTAAGTTTATGGCAGCAGGTACAGACTTCAACAACAGCCAAGTCCACTGCTGGTGTTGGTAGTGTACCGCACAATCTGCCTTCAAACAGAAAAGAACAACACGAGCCAAGCCTAGCTAGCCTCAGCGTGACATATGGAGTTTATTTACTAGATTGTTAGTTTATAAGTTTAACTTGCCCTGCTTGTAGCCGGTATAGAAATAAAATGGCCAAAACTGGCATGATAGCATTGAAGAAAGTGATTGTTTAGCTCAATGGGTCATGAATGCTTGGTTGTTGATGACCTACACATGCTAATGGCTAGCCTCACTATACTTATCCCCAATGAGTGCGTTGAAGCCTCTTTGTAGAAGTTTGCTGGAACATGCCTCATTTCAGTCACCACATGTTAGCTATTTTAGCTTGGCTGACTTAGCTTATGCTAACCTATGATGCTAATCAATATTACTTTATAAAAATGACAGCCTCTGATTCTGACAAAAAAGCATAATTTAGATTGCTTGAGATCAAATCCATCCGTCCAACAGTCATTTCAAATGTTGCTTCTCAAACAAGATCCAAAACAAGTGCCGCCAGAGCTGAAACTAGGACTAGCCTCAGTCAGTCTCATTTGTGGATTTGGCCAGCCTACCAGCGTACATACCAGTTGTAAGATGATTGCTGGTCCCTGCAGAGCTGAAATGATCTGCTATGGCTTCCAGCTCCTTCAGCCAGGCCACAGTGGATGAGGTATGGAGCTGCTGGCAGATGTCGTTTCAGTAACATCAAAAACTGCCTTTAGGTTAGCTTAGCAACAGCTGTCCTTGGACCCTTCCAGGGCAACCCACATCCAACCATACTGGTTTGTTAGTACAATTAATAACCCAACAAAACATATTTTCTTAAAAATATCCATGACTATGCTCTATTAGGCCTTTATTCACAGCTCAGAAGCTATTCTCAGAAGTCAAATCAGTACTAAGCCCACCCATCATCAATCAAAAGACCACCCCCGTGATTATATATACAACTGATATAATATTGCTTGATGTGGTACAAAAATAATAATAATATCAAAAATAAATTACCCCCTTAAACAGTTGTTGTTGCAAAATTGGACATTTAAAAAAAATATTTCAATGAAGATAAACTCTTCACTGGCCCCTAGTGGTCAGTCACAGAACTGAAACCTGTTATATTTGCACATGAACTCAACTCAACAACCAATTGTTGCCGCTTGGTCGCCGCTGAGGTCAAATGAGTTGTTGCCTTCTCATTTTCCACTGTCAGCCACTCACTTAGGAGCACTTGCTTATCGTCGACCAGCTCAATGGCTGCCTTTGGCATGAGTTCAGCAACATACTACAAGTTTAAAGCCTCTGCTGACTGCTCAGTAGTCTATTTTGTCCTTTTTAGAATGCAATAAAATTGGCCTGACCGAAATGTTTATCAAAAAGCTAAGTGGTGATGTAAAAAATATATAATTAATTGAGCTGATTAAAGATTGTAGATTAAATGAATATCAAAAACAGATGTTTAGTTTAATAACTGTCAGTCTCACACAGGGATAAAAGCCTTACAATTAATCACTAAAATTGCACTTGGACTGCTTTAATTGAGGGTACTTGTTATTCTTAGCAACACAAAGACGGATTTTAATATTGAAATAATAATAATAATGTAAAAAACATTTCAGCTTGTGGTCTTTTTCGGGTTGCTGCCTTCATCGTGGTCATCCAAACATTGTTGTGTTGCTGGAGTCTCCTCTGCATGCACCATGTCAGTAGATGGAATTGTGCCACTTGCGTTTTTGACTGGTTAATTTGTTCTTTTCAGTTATTGCAAAAGTAAGGTTTGATTAAGGTTTGATTTGTCTGAGCTGGAGGTCAACGACGGAGCAGCAGACCTTCCGGGAGTTGATGATTGTATTGACAGTATTGCTCTTCTCCTCCCTTAATGTGTATACATTGAGTTGTCTTAATAGCAAAACAAACAAAGCCTTAATCTGTTTAACTCTGCCGCTAACATCAGAACTGGCATCCTACGATTTGCTAAACAAACTCCATCCCTTTCGCCTGTAAATCATTTCCTATTATAAACACATGTTGGAGATGAATCATTCGTTCGTTCAGCTCTCAGAGAGGACATTTCAGACAAGTTTCCCCTCCTGTTTTCCATTTGGCTGTTTAATTGTCTCAGCGCTGTCAACAGACTATCAAGGTAATTAGCCATGACTGCACAACAACACAATCAGACAGACAGGAATGAACTGCAGCCTCCGAACATGATACTTGGAGAAAGAAGGGGTGGGAACGACTTAATGCGGACGCATGTACACACACATCCGGGCGCGCATATTCTCTGACACGCGGAGTCTCTCATGCACAGTCATTACCGTACCCTAAGTACATAGATCCATGCCACACATTATATTTCCTCCACCAACCATAACCTTCCACCCACCTCCTCCTTAATCCCTCTACCTCTTACAACTCTCTCTCTGCTTTCCTCACACACTCACACACACGTAGTTACAAAACCAAAACCTCATTTCCTCTGTGCCTCCAGCTATAGGGGCAGTGTTAATTGCAAGAAGGTGGGGAGTGAGCATGAGTCTGTTTTTGTGTGTGTGTGTGTGTGTGTGTGTGTCAGTCTGTGGGAACATGAGATTTATAGGTGTTTGCAAGTATCTGCAAATGAATGCATTTCTAGATGTGTCAGTGTGCGAGTGCCATCGTTTCTTTTAAGTGTGTAGGCAGGCTCTCCTGTGCCAGTCTGGGCATAGCTCCAGGGTTTCCTGCAGCACCTGGGCATCTGTGAGTCCCAGTGCCTGTCACTGGGCCCCAGCTGGAGTTGTGTGACTCTGTGTGCATACAGAGCGTTTGTGTGTGTCAGATGAGGAGCGAGCCAGTAGCGAAACACCATTGTCTTATCCTCTTTGAGGCAAAGCCGGCTTGTACACAAACACACACAGGCGCTCGGAGTGTACATCTGGCTCCCACCTCCGCCTCTTTCTCCCCACTCTGAGTGGATTCTTTCTTCTGAAAAACATTAGAAGAAAAAAAAAGACAAAAGGAATTAAGAGGGTATGGAACAAATTTGATTAAACAGCCATCATTAAGTAGCCAATGAAGCTCTCTGTGCCCACTCGCTTGGACCACACACACACACACACACACACACACACACACCATTAGATGTTCAGGCCACGGTGGATTTAAAAGTAGCTTGACTCAAAGGTCATCTACCTCCATTGAACAGAGCTAACATTAGATTAGCTCTGTAGGACTTTGTGAGGAAGAAAAAGAAAGGGCATTCTGGAGGGACAAAGAAATTATTTTGTCTTTAGGTTACTGCCCTGCAACTTTATCAGGCTGCACAGCTGCAGGGGAAAGGTGGCATGAAGAAGTATTTGAACCTCTTGGAAATAACCGCTTTTCTGTATTAATTTGCCACAAAATGTGATCTGATCTTCATCTGAGTCACAGTGATAGATAATCACAAATTTATTTAAGCTGATAAAACAACTGTAATTTCTCATGTCTTTATGGAATGCATCCGTTAAACATGGACGCTGATGGAGGAAAAAGTAAGTGAACCCCTGGAGTTACCGGCTGGTTGAACCTCCTTTGGCTGCAGTGACTGAAAGGAAAAGCTTTTGGAAGTGCTGGGTCAGACCTCCACGGTTTTGAGGAGGGATTTTGACCATTCCTCTTTGCAGGACTGATGTCTGGTGTGCATGGTACTCTTGAAGTAATTTCACAGCATCTCTGTGGGGTTAGGGGCTGGACCAAAAGGTGGATGTTGGTTTTTCTGAAGAAATCCTCTGGTGGGTTTACTTCAGTGCTGGGTGTCCTGCTTCATGAAGATTCAGCTGGTCTTGACAAATATTTTAGTAAAATTGCAGTAAAAAAAGTAGCAGTAATAGTAAAATTCAATTTCCCCTTGTTGATGGCAAATGATCCAGGCCCTGAGGCAGCAAAGCAAACCCAAATCATAAACCTGACTCTAAAATACTTGACCATTAAATGATGGATTTGATATTGAACAGCTGCGTCCTTTTTGTTCCATACGCAGTGCTGCATATTCTTCCCAAATAATCCAGTTTTTGTTTCATTAGTCCGTGGAACACTCTCACAGCAGCATTGCAGATTAGTAAGGTGCTCTTTGGTAAACTTTGGGTCCACAGCAGTGTCTTCCTCTGTGGTATTCTGCCATGGATGAGACTCTGCCTGTTAGGTGACTCATGCATTATAGACTCATGAACAGAGATGTTAATGGCTCCAGTTCCAGTGATTTCGTCAAGCCTTTGGCTGCTTCTTTACCTCACTGATGATTCTGCATTCTGTATTTGGAGTCACCTTGGATGGCCACTGACTTTTAGGAGTAGCCAGAGTACTAAAGTGTATCCATTTACAGACAGTTTGTTTTACTGGGACCAGCTGATGAGTTTGTAGCCAATTCCAGCCTCATGCGGATCAATTAAATTTGATAATATGTCTTCACAGAGCATCTTATGAACAGTGAACTTAAACTATATGTGTTCTTTATCAATCAAAATAACTCTAAATCATGCCTCCAAACTCATTTCATTAACCAGACTCCAGGTGTCCAGATGATGAATCTAACCAGCTTTTGTTGACTTAATTAGTCTTTGGATTCACTTATGTTTTTTTTCCCCCTTTAAATATGTGTTCAATAAACACACAATGAATATTAATTGTTTGCATGCTATGATTCACTTTATTGACACAGAAAAGTGAAGTGTTGTCCAGTGATGATGTTTAGATGCTGATTATCTGCCTTTTTATTGAAACAAATTATCACTGTAACTTGTTGTGGCACAAATGGTCAGTTAAACAAAATTATCCTCAAAGTCGATTTTAGGAATCGTTGGCTGCATATGAACAAAATGCAAATGGACATCCCTTATCAAATGCTGAAATTGAAGCCTAAAGCTTGATTTATGCTTCTGTGTAGCAGCTATGCATGGTCTGCAGCTTTTATACTTAAATATTTTTGCTTGCATTGTGCTGTAATTCCACCACCAACCACCAGGCAGCAGTGTAGGTTCTTTTTCGTAGCTCCCAGTGCCAAGTTTTGTTTACTTCCTACGTGTAGCTCAGACATAGCAACGGAGCAAATAAAGTATATTTTACGTGAGTTGGATCTGGTAAATGTTGAGCATCAGCCGTTTTTACAGACGTTGCAGCGAACTATCACTCTATGCCATTTGAAAAACGACAAAGAACAAATAGCAATGAGACATTAAAAAGCGAAGTAGAACAAATCTACCAGTCAAGTTTCTTGTGGTTCGCGCCACTGTGGTGTGAAGTTGCATCTGGAGAGAGGTACACATCAGGCTAGGCCATAGCATTCACACCAACACCGTAGTTTGACGCAGAAGCATAAATCAGCTTTAAATGTCTAAAAGTGCAATCAAACTGATGGCCACTAGATGGCAACTGCAAAAACATTAGATTTTTTTCCCCCCTTTTTCATATTTTTTACAACGCATCATTAAAGAGTAATTACCTAGGTCCAGTCCTTCTGATTCATGTCCTGGTGGTCTTACTTAAAAGAATTTAATGTCTAAATATCTGATGTCGATTCTCAGTCATCCAGATCGTGGTCATTCACAAAGTCACAAATCAAAGGCAACTGGACAGCCTTTTCTTGGTCCTTGAAGATGTTTCACCTTCCATTCAGAAAGGTTTGTCACTTCAAAGGACTTTTGAGCTCAAAAACTGTTAATGCATAAGCAGTAAATAACTATAGGTTACAGTGGACATGTTCATTCACCTTCTAAGTGTAGTTCTTGGAGGCTCTTGCTGCTGAATACCTGCTGGATTAGAACGTACCGTTGGCCGGACCTGAGGAGCTTCATGCTCAATACTTCTGATAGGTTTTATTTCATCTTTATCTCCTTACAGAGAGCAGCTTTTCGATGGAGATATTGCAATCAAAATGATCCATTTTCTCTAAGTGAATTTATAAAAAATGTGTACCAAAGCTTTGGCCGTGAAAACAATTTCGAGAGCATTCTCGCGGGGGGTCAGCTGATCTCTGTGTGTAGAATCACTCCAGGGTTGAAACAATACACCCAGCTCTGATACAATAATGCCTGTGGCCTCGGGCAGCACACACAAACACACAAACACTCGCTGCTGTCTTCTCCGCCTTCTGTTGCCCCAAGGTTGAAACTGTAAACCTAATCACCAGGTACTCAGAGGATGCAACACCTCTGCACTGAGCATGCCTAATCTCCCCACACTCTCCTCTTTATTTTGTGTGTGCTTGTGCAGAAGTTTCTGCATAAGCAGATGCTCGGCACCTTTGCATGCACAGTGGATGTGCTTGTTTGTTGCTATTATTTATTTATTTGCTTATTTTTATGTTATGTGAAGAATTAGTGTGGAGCAGCATCAAAGCAAGGAGCGCTGGGTGTCGGGTGTGAAAATAGTCGATGGGATCTACTTTGTTTAAAACTTTCAGTGCCTGTGCCTGTTCTTTCCTCATTTGCAATTATATTTGATTAATTATGTGTAATTGATATAAAATATCTGAAAATCAAGTTCACGCAGCATTTGGCCAAGAATGTGGGGGAAAAAAAAGATCAAATCTTATAACAGTCCTTATAAAATCATGAAAAAAACATCTTTGTAATCTGATTAAAGTGTGTCGCTCAGCTGGAAATCAGAATAGATGTTAATCATGACAATGCTGATAAGACAAGTTAATCTTCATTGTTTTCAACTGTTTTCACATTGGAAAGTGTCAGGAAGCTGGTGGCACGATCGCGGTCCACATGTCAAAGTGTCCTTGAGCAAGGCACTGAACCCTGCATTTTGTCTGACGCGTTCACTGATGTGTGAGACTAAAAAGCGCCGATGAGATTTCATATAAAAAATTTGTTTAGGTCTCTTTGTGACTGTGATGAAAGGGCTTTGAGTGGTCAAACTGATTAGAAAAGCGCTGCATACATTTGTTTATCATTACAACCCATTCACTTAATTTCAAATGGTTGACTCAAGCAGCTATCATTATCACAGAGTGCATAAGAATGCAAATGCAAACTTCTAATGATGTAATTAAGGTTTCTGATGATTTGGATAGGCCGGGGATGACCTTCAGACTGAAAAACATACCAAAACAAGAATGAAATCAAGTATAGCAGATGCAGTACTGAAGAGTTATATTAAATTTATTATGTATTCTGTTTTTCATGCGTGTCTTTTTTGTTTTCTTCTTTTCAGACAAGAAGGTTTTACATACCTTTTGACATGATTCAGCAGAAACATGTAATGAGGTAGTAAAGAGCCTCTGTTCTCCTGTTTGGTCATGTTTCAGTCTTGTTTTCTGTTCTCTTGCTTCTGTTTTCCTGTTTTGTGTTTGC
>JBAMYA010000010.1:1765400-1792245 GCA_037176975.1 Arrhamphus sclerolepis
TCAGGCCAAGAAGCACAATTAAAACCAAATGGAGTTTTATTGTTTCCTTTGCAAAGCTGAGGGACAGTTATTTCAGTACCAATTGATATGCATCACCTGCCTTGTTGTTCCTTTGGTGTTGTGTGTGCGTGTGTGTGTGTGTGTGTGTTTGTGTGTGTGTGTGTGTGTGTGTGTGGGAGAGACTCATTCCAGTTTGTCGGTGATGATCATCTATTGTGTGCGTGGCATAAGCCCGAACACTTGACTGCACAACTGTTTCTCTCTCAGTGAATAAATTAATAGTTGATAAATAAGCAAATAAATTAACGAATGGATGGGAGGAGAGAATGGGAGGAGAGGAATGGGGGCAGGAAAAACTTTCTCATCAGAAAAATTTAATTTCTCACTCCGACACCCACGAGAACGGGAGGAGGGAGGCTCGGGTGGCGGGTAATGGATGTGGGTGCTTATTTGCATGTGTGTATGTGCAAAAGGGATTCATTTTCAGCTTTTCTATCACACTCTCCTGAGCACTGACATGTTTGCATGTCCCCCCCCCCCCGTCTTCTTTTCCTGAGATCCACATTTGACAAACATCTGTGCCTATTACTGAACACAACACAACTAGGTGGCTGACTGAGTGGGTACGAGGAACTGTGATGCTGTTACTGCTGCGGTTTATTGATGTGTTCATTACAATCAGTCAATATGGCCTCAAACTGATGTAGCCACTCCTTCATTTCACCTTTGCAGGGAAAGGAATGAAAGGACACAATTAAAGATAACATGGTTTTTTTTTAAAGTTCTGAGAATTCAATTCAATATTCATTGTTAGATGAGAAACAACACATCACATACAGTATTATATCATAAGCCACTTTTCTTGTCCTCTTGGATGTCGGCGCCGCATTCGACATTATTGACCAGTGTTTTTATTAATAGGTTGTTGGCATTACAGTGGTTCAAGTCATATTTATCAGACCAATTTCAGTTTGGTCCTGTCCATAATGATTGTTCCAGTAGTACCAGGATCAGGTGTGGAGTACCGCAAGGTTTTGTTCTTGGACCGATACTTTTCTCCTACATGCTTCCTTTAGGAAATGTCATTAGGAAGCATAACATAAATTTTCAATGTTACGCGAAAGGTACTCAGCTGTATTTGACCTTTGTGACCAAATGAAACTAATCAAATAGCCTTATTAGATGCATGCATTAAAGATATAAAGATCTGGATGACTGGAAATTTCCTGCATCTTAATTAAGATTAAACTGAACTTACTGTAAGTGGTCCCAATCCCCTCCTGGAGGCGCTCTTGAGCTGCACAGTTCATTGAGGTCTCATTTCCTTAGCCTCTAGCTCCACTGTTAGGGATCTCGTTGTCATTTTTGATGAAGACTTGTTTTTTAACTCTAATGTGAAACAGGTCACAGAATCAGCTCTCTTTTTTCCGCAAAAAACGAAAGGAAAATTAGAAACATCCCGACTCAAGAAGAGGCAGAAAAAGTTATCGTGTCTTTGTCACCTCTTGGCTGGATTACTCTAATGCATTATTTTCTTGCTGTACAAACAGCCTTGTTAAAAACCTTTATCTAGTCCAGAATGCTGCTGCACCAATACCAACCAGAACTGGGCATAGAGATCACATCTCACCAGTTCTAGCTTCATTACACTGGCTACCTGTTAAATTTAGAATTTAATTCAAGATATTCTTCTTACATAGAAAGCTTTGACTTATAAAGCTCCAATATATCTGAAAAACCTTGTAATTCCTTATTTTGGATGTTGTATCAGTCGTGAAATGGCAGGAAATATTTAAGCTCCAACCAAGCCTGAGCTTGATCCTGACTCAATTTTGAGGCTGACCCCTAGAGGTCGTTTGAGGATATGCATGTTTTGGGACTTCTGTTTTGGAAATATACTAGCAAGCTGGCTGTATTTCCTTGACTTAAAAACAGGCAGTAATAGCAGATGTCAAGAGAAAGCACAGCACTGTGACTTCTTTTTTTTCAGTATGTGACAGCTACACATGATGCCTAACCAAAGTTCGGTATGTTTTTGTTGCTGAGGGGGGTTTAGAGCAGTGAAAACTTTTAGATTAATCAGATACCAAGACTGATGTCTTTCAGCCTTTGAAAATGCAGAAACTGAACCGTTTTAGTATACTGTATGTGCTTATTTGGTCCTAACAAAGAGAAAAGCTGATGATGAACAGCTGCTGATCACCTGCTGTGTGAACCACTAATGCCCTCATGTTCCTATCTTATCCTATACTGAAAGCTGCATTTCTTGTGGTGAATGCAAAGGTGTTTATCAACAGAAACCAGTCCTCATTTAATTTTCCACTCCCATACCCCCTTCTTTTGTTGTTTAATGACTGTAGACTTTGCTTTTTCCCATCTGAAATGCCACATAAGCTTCATCATTAAAATCTAACTAACTGAACTTTAACTGAAGTCAACAGCTGGTAAACAGGACATTATGTCCCATGGTTTTTAGTTCTGCATAGCAACTTCCTTCAAACCTGCTGGGCTCGAGTGTGGTTGTGCAAAGTTATCATAGCTTGATGGGCTCTCTAGTGTTCATCATGGCTCAGAGAACAAACCCAAGTGCTCAAGTTTATTTCAATCAAGTACACTTATGTGCCAGATCAGCAGCCAAGAAAAACCAAGAACACAACAGGTTTATGGATGGCTGGAAAGTTCAAGATGGGTGCACAAAGGAATTGAATGGTAGAGCAGCACCATAAGCTAATAATACCAAGGTCCAAAAATGTGTTTAGCAAGTCAGCCATAATTATGTCTGGCCTCAATATGTTGTTTCAACTGAAAGCATGTTGAATATGAGTAGCAACACACCAATAAAAAAGCTGCTTCTTTCTGGCTTTAATGAGAATATGGACTAATTTTTCATTAGCTGCATTTTAAAATGAAAAAAAAAAAGCATCCACTATGATGTGTGTGGTTTAGAATTTGCAACATGCAATTAAAGCCTGATTTCCCTCGCTAGTCATCAGTGTTTCCAATAAACCATGGATTGGCCCAGCGGAGATACTTGGCCAGTCATTTGGGGTTAAGGATGACTCCTTTGGACTGGAACGTGGCCACGCTGGTGAACAGCTTTGCTGGTTTTGTTTTGATCCACTCCTTCGCGGAGTGTGCTGTTTGGAAGACTTTCCGGAGGATTACATATACCATGAAAAGTAGATTACCACACTTACTGGATTCTGACCAAAGACTGCTGAGAGATGAGGTCTGCTAAGACTACCCCGATGCAATTATTTATTTTGGCGCCCTCCTTTTTTGGATGTTCGTTCTTGCAAATGTGGGAATTCTTGAGATGCCTCTTTTGAGTTTTCATTGTCCCCTACCAAAAATTACTGTATGCTCAGTGGAAAAGAAAAAGACCATACTAAACACTTTGAATCAGTTACACAGGCAAAATAAAGAGGCTAAATTACCCAGTTAACCAAATGGCTGAGGAGGAAAAAGCCATAAAACCTATTTTATGGATGTTCTGCAGCCTACTGATGACCTTTCCTTATGACACGCACTATCTTTGGTATTTTATTTTTCTTTTGCAGTGTTTCCAGACTTTTTCTTTGTGTGATTGTCCTGAGCATGCCCTTGAAGAGAGCAACAACAACAGACGCTGCAGTGATCCTCGCTGTAAAAGTGGTTTTAAATTATTAATGCCGGACTTCCAAACTGGCGGAGCTCCAAGCGTCCTGCCGATGGCTGCCACATTTCACTCACTGCCATGAATTATTCCTCTAGTCCATGTTCCCAAACATGTCTGCGCATGTAAAAATACACATCCGGAGGCATGAAAGCCACAGCAGACAAATGGATGCAAATGTACGTGCACATGAGGGAACAAAGTCAGGTCCAGAGGTATTTGGACATTTAGTTATTTCTTTTTTTCCCTCCTTAATACATTACGGTGGATTTGAAATAAAATGCCTCCCATTATTTAAGATT
The DNA here is from genome assembly GCA_037176975.1 of Arrhamphus sclerolepis. Classification (NCBI taxonomy): domain Eukaryota; kingdom Metazoa; phylum Chordata; class Actinopteri; order Beloniformes; family Hemiramphidae; genus Arrhamphus; species Arrhamphus sclerolepis. The sequence goes on from JBAMYA010000010.1 coordinate 1,769,358, forward strand.
TCATTTAAGATATTCCTCAATAGTGTAGCATTTGTTGTGAAGAAACTACAGGCATTTTAGGCACAGCAACTCCATTATCAATGACTAAAAAAATAATTGGACAATTGACTGTGGTCCATTCCCTTGCCCCCCCAAGACAAATGAAGCAGATATAAGGTCTGAGGTTGATGCCAGGTATTGAGTTGGCATTTGTTAGCTGCTTGTGAAGTCCAAGGAGATCTATATGCAAGTGAAGGAGGTCATCATAAGGCTGAAAAAGCAGCATCAATCTATAAGAGAGGTAGCAAAAACCTTAGAAAGGAAGCACTGGTGAGCTCGACAACATCAAAAGCTTGGCATGAAAGGGAGGATAACCACAGTAGGTTATCACTGAATTCTTTCCTTGGTGAAGGATATAAAAACCCTATGGCACGGGCATGTATGGCTGCCAACAGAATGGACTCACTGATGTTTATTGATGATGTGACTGCTGACAGAGTGCAGATGGATAATAACCCTAAATATTCTGCAAAAGCAATTCCAGGAAAAGAGTTTGAAGGCAAAGAAATGGAGGCCAAATCAGTCTCAACTCAGTAGAAATGTGCTTTTCAGCTACTGGAGACAAAACTGAAGGTAGAAAGGCGTGCAAACCAGCCACAAGTGGTGATGGCTCCAGTAAAGGACTAGCAAAGCGTCTCTAGGTGATGTCCATGGACTCCAGATAGACACTGTGATCTTTATCCAAGCATTAAAAATGATTAGATTTACAATACAGCAAACATGAGTAAAGTGAAAATGCTATCTAGGGTACCAGCATGTTGCATTTTTTTTTAAAATACTTTTGACAGCACCTAAACATCTGACTTTTAAAGAACACCTGAAAAGAAAAGGAAAAGAAGATAGAAAACAACACTCCACTGATTCAGAAGGCACTTATTTAGTGTGTGGGTTAGAACAAAATGGGGGAGAATTTCCACGAGCCGAAATCACAAGAAATTGCAATGTACGAATGAACTCGACAAGGACCAGATCAACACTGGCTGCATGACGAGTGATGGTCCTGTCTACTTTGTTTGGGATAACTGGAGGAAATCATAATGGAGAAAAGCAAGTGCAATTTCTGCGCCCTTACATGAAATATTCCCCAGTACTCTGGTTGCAGCCATCAGTGCTGATCTGTTTGTTGCCAAATTGACAGGAATATAACCTTAAATTTCTTCTGAGGTTCAGCTTGACAATATTCCTTCCTGATTTTGTCCTAACCTTCACGCTAAATCAGTGATATCTAAAAACATTGGAAATTCTATGCTCTTCCTCTTCTCCTTTTCTATTTGGATGCTAGTTAAATTCAGGGGCAGTCAAAAGTCCACCCAATGGATACCATTTTTGCTATACTCGGGTTTCTCATATTATTCCCTTGGAAATTGAAGTACTTTCCCTAAAATAGCTGTAATTTCCAAACACTATATGCCATATTCCAGAATCCTCCCAAATAAAAGGCTTGATTGTTTTATTTTAAACCCATTGTGGTATTGTATAAAGGTAAAAAACATTAAAAAAAACATTAAAAACTGTCTGCAGAAAAACATTAGTAAAATAAACTGAAATAAATACACTTCCATTCCATATTACCTATTTTATATTATCTGACACGTTACAAACTGATGCACAAGTCAGAAGATACAAAATGGATCTGGGTGTACACACACAAACACACACACACACACAGAGGCCATTTGCAGTATTTCTTCTATTCAGTGCGTTCTGTCCAGCTGTCAGCAGGCTGTCAGTGTGTTCAGCTGCCAGGCAAGCAGCCCCACCTCCTCCTAATAATAAAATATGCCTTTAAAATGTCACTCGCTCCCGAAAGAGCAAAAGCAGAGGCAACAAATCGATTCACATTAGTTGTTCAATTGACTTTGGCCTGAACTTAGCTCCAACTCTCCCTTTGTCTCACCCCACACTCGGTTTTTCTCATTCTTTGTCTTTGGTTCCTTTCTCTCTCTCTCTCTCTCTCTCTCTATTTCTTCCCCTTCTCTGTCACCTGCATTGTTTAATGTTGCTTTTCCTGTTTACAGGTTCACAAATCTCCCCTCTTTCTCCCTTCTTTCTCATTTCCTCTCCATTTTCTCCTCCAGCTAATCTAAGCGAATGAATGCAGCAGCGGCTTCGGCACAACTCTTATTCACTCTCCTCGCCGACCACCATCGAGGCAGCACTCATTTCAATTTTCACCTCATTTTAGACTTATCACATTGACATCATTAAGGCTCCCTCTCAGCAGCGCACTCATTCGTTATCCTCTCCATTTTACACCTTTCTGTCTCTCTCTCTTTTTTCTCCTCCTGTTTGTGTGTCTCTACCTTTCTCTCGCCTACCCCCCCTCCTTATCTGTCCCGCTCATTGTCAGAGGATTTAAAAGGCTCTCTTTTTAAGAGCAGTGAGTGTCTGGGCTTTGGTTTTTCATCCCAGTGACAGGAACCTGTTGGAGTCTCCTTATTCAGAATGAAAGAGTGGGACGTTTCTGCCCGCTAAAGGGGATAGCGGCAAGCTGAAATGGGCTTGTACACCTGAAAAAGGGACACATGATTCATTCTGTTTGTTCATTTCAACATTGATAATATTTCTTTTCACACTGCAAGCTTGGAGAAGATTTTTATTTATTTGTTCATTTTAAAATTCAATTTCAAGACGACTTAGCAGTGAAATGTGAAGATCTTACATACAGTATGTTTAAGCTATGGGGAATTCTTTAACTGGTGTAATCTTAATAGAGGGTTGTCCATTTTTTTTGTTTTCCAAATATTTGTGAGAGTTTATTTATCAAGTAAGTTTGGAGATTTAAAGAGGGAACTTTGAAATATTGTGTAGCAGGGATTTGGCTCATTAACACAGGCATGCACTAGGTCTTGAAGGCTGCTGTTTGTAGTTTCTCCATCAAATAAACGCATTCATTTCCCATTCCTTTATCCTGTTTAGTCGCTGGAAGGCTAAAGACTGTCCCTGCTGCCATTACATCGGTCCATGACAGGGTTACACCCAGTTCAACCAACAGCAAAGATGTATTACAAACAAAAATAAAGTGGTTTGTTAAAGGAGCACAGCGTGGGGGGAAAAAAAGGACATGACTAGGTTTTTGTACTGTATTCCTGATGTATTTTGACCAAATTATGCTGCAGACATTTCAAGAAAACCTCAGGAAATTGTGTTGAAATTGCAGTGTGAAGTTTTATGATGCTAACTGATAGAATTCTCCCCTTTGAGGCTAAAATAACCTGCTTTATGGAGACTGGATGTTGAGCACTGGCCTTTAAGGTTTGTTTAAGAAAAAGAATTCAAAACTCTTAATTAGTCAGTTTCATAGAAAGTCTTGAATGGTTACTATGGTTTTCTATGTCAGTATAGTTGATTGACCTCTGAATCGATGGTCAACAACTGCAAAAATGATGGTTGTTCATGAATATCCAACCTGGCGGCGGCCCAAAGCCATGTTGAAAGGATCCCATCTCTTGGGAATGTCCTGGTTTTCCATGGAAGAGCTGGGAATCACAAACTCTAATAAATGGACATTAATTGATGAATGGATGTAAAAGTTATCAACAGTTCTCAACATTTCTAACTTGACATATAATCTCCCTTCTGCTATAATACTTGAATTTTCACCAACATAATAGATGATTCACAGACGAGGGGGAAAAAAGTTCAGCACGGGTAAAATTTGCTGGTCAAAGTGACAGGATGGCAGACTTATTTTAGAAGCAATTCATCTTTCTTGGATTTGAACATAATTTGGGGTTTCAAAATTTGTAATGACCATTTCTGGTCTAAAATCCTGAAAGATAGTCCTGCAGAGAAGACTGAATGCCTTTTTGAGTGCTCACAATGACACAAAATGAAGCCTCTAGGCTGATTTGAAGCACTGGGGCTCCATCTGAAAAAAGAAAAGGCAAAACACTGAACCCGGCTGCTGCTACAAGTGTTGCATGCTCTCGTGCACACCTCTGCAGGTGAGGACTCAACTGTGCAATGAAATGCCTTTCAGCCGTGGCTATCATGTGTGGTGCAGAAGCAACATGAGTGATGCGTTCAGGCCTCAACACAGTTAAAAGCAGTGTTTAAGTCTTACTGGTAAATAAGCATAGATCCTGTAGAAAACACAGCACATAAAACCTACTGTCACAACGTGCGCGCGGCACTCAGGGAACAGCCGAACTGCATATCTGCAGCTTTTACTTCTACCAGTATGAAGAGAAAAATAGCCTAGGTTATATCCATGGGAGAGCGCTGATTGTCAGCCTATTTTGTTCACAATGAAAAGGCCTGATTTGGCCTTTTGTAAATTGTGGGTATGAGTGCATGATTTCAGCTGAACAACTGGAGGTAAAAGCTGTGTTTTTTTTCCTTTCAAAAAGAAAAAAAAAACTTTTTAGACTTTTGAAACTTTTTTTTAGACTTAAAACTGTGTAAAAAGGAAAAAAAAATCAGTTATAGGATGCATAAGCTAAATAATGGTTGTATTTCTAAAGCACAAAAAAGCATCTACAGAGCAAAAGATAAAAAAAAGAAAGAAAAACAGCTAAAAAAAAAAATCCATAGGGTTGGTTGAGCAAAAAAACCTTGAAATACAATACAACTCTGTTAGAGGCTGATAAATCTTGTTTTTAGCTGGACCCATTAAGAAAAACTAAAGGCTGGTTTATACTTCTGTGTAGCAGCTTCGCTTGTAGCCAAGCCCTACGCCATCCCTGACATTTATACTTCTGCGTTGTTTGTGTTGCTTTGTAATTTCACCACCAACCACCAGGTGGCAGTGTGTGCTCATTTTCCTGCAGTACTGTAGCTCACAGTGCCAGGCTTCCTTTTGTTCACTTTGTACATGTAGCTCAGATAGCTATAGCAACAAAGCAAATAAAATATATTTTACGTGAGTTGGAGCTGATAAATGCTGAGACAGTTTGCTGCAGTAAACCATTGTTGCTGGTCATGGAAAATGAAATGAAATGAAATGAAAACGAAATACAAATCTACCACTCCAATCGGCTCCTGTTGCTGTGGTGGCACAATGCATTATGGGATATCGTATATGACGTAGACTGGTCAGTTGTACACTAGAAATTCTACTGTAGAAAATCATTTGGGTACTTTTCAAATACTGCAGATTGTACAACTGTTTGCATGCTGAATCTTATGTACTACATTTTTCCAGATTGGTATGGCGTAGAATGGAATTTTGAAAATGACCTAAATCAGTATGTTGCAGAACATCCAGTAACAATGGTTTGTTATATGTACTCTATAGAGATTTTCTATTGAGATCTTAGGTCCTTTCCATCAACATGCCAATGACGGACAGCAAGCCAAAGAAAATAAAAACCATTACTTTACGCAATCTTTATAGGAAATGTGAGATACCTGGCAAGTAAAATGTACCATTTTTGAGAGCTGACAATTACTCCAGAACCACCCTGTGTGAATTTCATACTATAAGACCAAACAGACTGCAGACAGAGTGGTAAGACCAAAGAAGGAGGGATTACAACAGATGGTGTACTCCTGGATATGTGCTGATGAAGGAGCATCTGTTCCCCTGAGATATGGAACTGTAACATAATCAGTTTAGTTGTTGCTGCAAACACAAGACAATTGTTAATGTGTGACACATCAAGAAATGTACCATTGTTACTTTGCACTCCTGTTGGTAGCTCTCTGAAACTCTGTTTCTGAAACAAAAAAAGAGGCTTGGTAGAGATTTCTCAGGATCTTCCTCAGAGATTAGAGATTTGGGCCTGAGTGGAACTGGAATAGACCGTGTACACAAGCCCTTCCCTTCAGTCAAGCCTCTCTGCTACATTTCTACATTTCAGTGTGTAAATTGTCTGCGTTAGTTTTAGATGCTGCAACGACATGATTCAGTTCAAGACAGATTAAACATTTTCATCATCCCAGTTTAGTTAAAAATCATCATAAAACCCTTAAATTGAATTTTCAAATATCTTTTAAGCCTCTACTGAAGTGTACTGTGTCATGTGACTAGCCCAGAGGTCTGCCCTCGGCGCTCTGCTCTGCTTGGCTTGTATACGCTCTCAGCTTTATGTTAACCTGATGCCACCAGCTCCATCTTATCTTCCGGCCGGCAGCATCTTTTTTATCTCTGACTTGGAAGTAAGCGCAGTCATAATGTGTGGTACTTTCTCTTATCACCGTTTGGTGTTTTCTCAACACTGAATTAGTTTTGCAACAGTGTTAGTGCTCGACTTACCTTATCTTACTTTATTGTTGCGTTAGAGGACGGCTGCCAGGTCTGCAGCCCTCCCGCAGTTTGCTGCATCTCAGTTTGCTCTTCCGTTTGGCCCAGCGCTCTCTTTAGCTTATCTGGACAGCCGTGTTTTCACAGACGTTGTTTGACACGGACGACCCTGCAATGGGTTTGGTAAACCTGACGGGTCAGAGGTCAAGTGAAGTGAAGCTGTCAGAGGTAGAGGAGGCGGAGGAGGGTTAAGACCTCGCTGAAAACGAGACCAAAATTAATATCCTTTCGTCAACCCCTGCGCTTGGATGGGGGGGCTAAGCTAATACCGCGTCTCCTAATCAACAGCAGTGACCCACATCTGCATCATTATGAAGGAATCTGTGCCTCCATCTTGGATCAATTTGAGGGCAAATAAAGTGCCATTTCTGTGTCTCCAATGTCCTCTTAGCCACACCGCAGGCTTTACAAGCTGGAAGTCACAATGTAAGACTGTGCCCCATGGAAAAAAAAAAAAAAAAACGAAATTCCAAACTTTATTTCCACACACACATGTAGAGCTCACCTCCCATCTATAAACACAGGCCCAGAGTAGGGCGCGGTCCTGTGGTCAGCATCAGTGTGGGGAGGAGGTGGAGAAGGTACAGGTTAGAGGCTGGCGACAGTGGCAGCGTCGCGGTGAGCGTTACGAGCTTGGCATCATGCACTCGGCGTGTTGTACCTCCCTGCTTTAAGAGCCTGTAAAGACACTTAAAAGCTCTGCACCCTGTTGTAACTACTCTGCACATTGTGTGTGTGTGTGTGTGTGTACGTGCCCGTGGATGTGTACGTGTGCAGCTGTCTATCAGGCCCTCCTTCACACTCATACTCGCACACACCATCTTCTGTTATTGTGTATTTTGTGCGCAATAAAAGTCGAAATGAGGGTGCCACATGGGACCGTTTATCTCGCAACAGACCACTTCTGTCTAATTAGTGTGATGCACAGTAGAGAAATATAGGAAAATGCAATTAAAGCGTGGAATCAGAGATTTGTGTGTTGCACATATGGCGCACGTGAGGGTGTTTTGCTCACAGTATGTAAGGTATGTCTGCATCCCTGTGGCGTTTCAGGTATCAGCTCTCATTGCTGATGAATCTAGATCTGCGTGTTTGAGGCGAATGACAGGATGATTCAGAGGGAGGGTCGCATCGAGTCCATATTAGAAAATAACAACGTTATCAAAACTCCTTGACGTCGTTCATCTTTCATTCATGTGTCCAGGTGAGACGGGTGCATTTGACTTTACAGAAATGCCTCCAAATACAGCTCTTTCTGTCTCAGACGAGTGCAGCACGCGGTGTCAGGAGTGAGAACATAATCTGAACAGGAAATTGCTTTGGAACGCAAGGGTTTATGGGTATATGGAGACAGATTATAATGTCTTAAAGCCAAGTCACTGATGCTTGGAAAGCATAACAGAAAAAAATAACCTTGGGCAGTTTGCAGTCTGGGCTGATGGTAACTCTATTTTTGTGTGCACTTCTTAACTGTTTCTATTTTTTTTTTTTTTTTTTTTTTTACAGTGGGGAGGGTTAAGTATAGGAGCAGAAAGTAATTATGCTAAAATGAAGTTTATGGGACTAGAATCAGATTTGTTTAGTTTCCCCCTTGGGACGAATATACAGCCCAGTGGGACGTACCAGAAGTCAAATAAACTGTATATTTGCCCTCTGTTGTTTTTAATTGTCTTGGCTCACCTTTCATTGGATATTTTTCACCTAAAAAAGAAAACATCCATTAGAGAGAATTGACTTGTTTCAACCAAATAAAACTATTACTTGCTCCCTGCTTTTCTGCACATATAAACCCAGACTAATGCATCCGTGTGCCATCAAACAAGACTCTGTCCCCTTGCTTCCGCCGTTGTGACATTTCCTCGTTTTACTTTATCTTTACCTTTCTTGTTGTGCCGCACTTTGAGGGTTTGGGAAAACAATTGTTCCCGGCATAGAATGTGATAAATGAAAGCCATATGTCTTTGCGAGAACAGATTGAGCCCCGCATGCGCTGACAGTACATTTTGTCCCAGTGGGGCTTCCATCTAAGCCTTGACATTTCCAGACAATATTGCGGTGTTGAGCCACAGTTAGGATTTCATAAGTCAAGCTAACGCCAGAGACGTGTGTGTGTATGTGTGTGTACACTAACAAAACGATCACTTCTCTCTGTGTTAGTCGTTTACTGCCTGTGTCGCAACACTTATTACATTCTGCACGTGTGTCATCTGTCATAGAACATGCTATATCTGAAAATGTGCCGTGTACGCTTATTTTCCCCATCCCTCTTCCTGTCCTTTGTTTCTGTCTGGGTTGTGTCACAAGTAAGGTGACAAAGTCGTTTTTTTTTTTCATATTTATGTCTGTCTCTCCCCATTTCTGTCCTTTATCCAGGTGTTTTTCTTGTTGGTTGTCGCCGGGACCATTAGTGTGTACAGTCTCCGTGGACTTGATGCTATCTGCAGGGTGATACCGAAACTAATGCTATACTTTCGTACAATCCCCATGAGCAATTGCATTGACAGAAAAAATAAAATAAAAAAAAGGTTTTTCTCTTTTTTTCAATCGCCATAGGTCTCGGGGAAGGCCTGATAGGACTCAATATACCCTTACGCCTTTACTGCAGTCTATTAATGTATTACAAAATCAGCAGAAATGGGCACGATTGCACTTTTACCATAACTAACACACTGTATGGGAAGTTTTCTTTGTGTGTGTATATAAAAAAAGCTGTACTGAGCAGAATTTTTATGTCCAATATTGATGTTGCCATTTGAGTCAAAACAGTCTTATGGGGATATATCATCAGCCGACATTTATCTCTTTACATCTAAAAGAAGCGAATAAAGTTGGGCTGCCCAATTCTGATTAAAGGGAGTTAATGTTTCATTTTCTTCAAGTGAGGCTCATGATTTGGAAAAGCACCAAACGCTTGACTGAGCCTTTGCAGGATGACTTGATACAACGGATTCCATGTTGAGCCAATTTCGACCTGTGAAATGTTGAGTTGTTCATAAATATGGAAAAAACAAACAAAAAAAAACAAAAAAAAAACACCCACAGGAACTGATGTTTCTCATCACAGTAAAGACATGTGGTCCAGCACGTATTCACTCCATCTTCCTCATCTTCATGCATGTGTGTGTGCATGTGCTTTTTTTTTTCCAGTTACAAACTTGATGTGAATAAAAGCAGCCAATTGTTCATGAATTAACAGAAAAAGATAATTAGACAGTAAGTAGATTACTCAACAAGTGCACATGTTTTAATTGAATATTTTCTTGTTTTGTCTTTTGGGTTTATGGTCGAGTGTAAAAGCAGAAGCTCACCAGATGTATTTTAGTTGTATTTAAAAACCAAGCACAGCCGTCAGTAATGCCAGCTTCAAATTGTACCATTTCAGCTGTCTCAGACGAGAGGTGCACTATCGTAGGGAAGATTCAGCCACCACTTTCAAATTAATATAGACAATTTCAGGAAATGAGGGTACAGCTGGAAGGTATAACTGAAAATGGTAGAACAAAGGAGAAATATGTCTTTTAGGCTCAGTATAGCTATACCAAGAAACCCTCGGTGGGAGGGTCCCCCCTGTAACCGATCCAGGTCCTGATCAAGGTTTCTTCCAAAGAGGGAGTTTTTTCTTGCCACTGTTAGGCTTTGCCATGTGCTCGGGGGTCATGCTCTGGGTTTCTCAGAAGCACTTAGAGACAACTTGATTGTAAACAGATGTTATATAAATAAAACTGAATTTTATTGAAATGGAATTGTATGATATATCATCATGGATTTAATTGATTATTATTATTATTTACTTATTAAATCAGATGGCCCCGAAACAAAACTCCTTTAGCATCTATAATATCAGTGTTACACCTGCAGGTTCCCTGATTTCATTGTTTTTGAAGTCAGTAACGATGTGAGCTCCCTTTTTAATAAGAACCACGTTTGAAACCTTTCACACATTGAGGACTGGTTCCTGGAGTGTGAAACGGCCTACTCACCAGTATACTTGTTGCTTTAATGTTGCATTGTTTCAAGTTCGTGACCATTTCATTCAAACTCACTAATGTCAGAAACGGTTCCCCTGCAGGTGCGAGTTACGAAACGCTGCTAAAGCAGAACATGGCATCGGTTAGCGGTAGCCAGTGCAGACCACTAATGAAAAGCTTTCAGGAATGTGACAGTGTTTGTCTGCTCTTGTGGAAACACATCAGGGAGGAAAAGGCAGGAGCCAATTCTGCACTTTATCCCCTTTTCAATACATAATGCTCACTCGGGGAATTCTTTGAGCTGCAGCCACAGTCATCGCCTCCCTCTCTCCCTTTCTTTGTTTCCCATTCTCTCTCTTTTCCCATCATACCACACGGCTTGCTTTCTTCCTCCTCTCAGACTCCAGGCGTGCACTGGTGTGTGTGTGTGTGTGTGTGTGTGTGTGTGTGTGTGTGTGTGCACCACATCTGTGGTGTGTCTGCACAGCATGTGTCTCGTCTGAGAGTGTGTTCTCCAGGTTTTATGCTGATATATTTTGGATGTCTGATTTCTACACTTGGCTTCATAGCTTGTGTGTGTATGTGTGTGTGTGTGTATATTTGTGCTCCTCTGTATCTGTTATCAATCTGAACAGCGTGTCTCAGGAGCTGTAACTCTTACACATCTGTTTTATAAACACAGGATTCCCGGGATGAGCTGTGTATGTCGCTACATGCAATAATTTCTCATGAATATGGACTGTTCAGTGATCTTTGGGCTTCGTGTCTTTTATCAGTCACCCCAACAGTAAAGGAGCAGGAGTGTGTTGCACATTCAGTAGACTGTCCCAAACCTGCAGCATGACAGTGTGTCTGAGTTCCTTATTAGTCTCGCGAGTTTTTATCCGAGCAGCATGAGTTTGCATGTTTGCTGGCGACTGTGTGTGTGTTTATTAATATGCAAGGGGAAACAGCTGGCGTGGCTAATGGGTGTCCCTCCCGCGTCCCTCCCAGATCCTGTCCTCTGCTGCACACTCTGCTCATTCAACTGAACACTGCCTCCCCGTCTTCTTCTTCTTCTGCTGCTGCTGTTGCTTCTTTCTCCTCCAGGCTTCAAACAGAAGCAGGTGTGTGTGTGTGTGTGTGTGTTGCTGGAGATGATACCAAAACATGTAGGAAGAGGGAATGACTTTTGGATGAATGTGTGTGTTCGGCAAGGTGCATTTCATGAATAAAAGACAAAATACCCCTGTATACAAAATACATCAGTCTCTCTATGTAACACAAAATAAATATAATACATTTGTACTTTGAACAATGCTTAAAAATACTTTTCCACACGAGGTTCTGTTCCAGAGCTATGTCTAATCAAGGCATGAATATTATCAGAAGTACATTTGATATTTGCAACCTGGAAACATTTCCTATGGCAATCACTTATTTCCTTATTTATTTATTTTTATCAACATTTATTCCCAGCTGTTGAACAACTGTACCAATGCATAACTCTGAGTCAAATGTTAAATGTGTATTAATATCAAGACCTGAATTGGTGTGATCTAGTATGAAATGTATTTAGAGTGTTGTGGTTTGCATTGGGTTTGGTGATTGGTTTATAGTTTTGTTAGAATCTGGCTTTTTTCAGTGTAGGTGTTCTTGTTTTCTGGCTCTTTGTCCTATTCTGTTCCTTCATCTTGGTTTCCTGTCTTATTTTGAAGTCCTGTCTGTGTCCCATTACACCTTTCTGTGTATTTAGGGTCTTGTCTTTCCCTGTGCCCTGCTGGTTTGAAATCAAAGACCTTTTAGATTATACCTGCCTGCTCTCCAGCCTGATTTTCTGCATCTGGGTCCTGCAACAACCTCCAATAGTAACATAGAGGTCAAAATACATTTAAGATGTCCCCAATGATCCTGTTTGCTTTTGTTTATTCTTTTTTTTTTATGGATGAATGAATGAACAAAGACAGCTAGCGGGTTATGGCAGCATGCATTGAATGTGACTAGAATCACTTACCCTACCTTTAACAGCATTACATGGAATTGCTTTGATTTATAAGATCAGAAGGTAGATGTCAAGAATCGGTTATATTGAATGGGAATGCTGCAGTCGAAAGTGCTGTAACTGAGTTTGGTTTGAGGTGCTCTGTACAGATAACAGACTGCATAAAAATAACTGGACAAGCCCTCTGTGATGTCATGACATGAGCGCTTCCAGAGCAAAGTGGAAAAAAGAGCAACTTAGTTTTAGATTTGTTGAGACATAATTAGCATACAGTCAAGCCCACAGATTAAGACACTTCCTACAAATTCTTACCGCACAGCATAATATGATTTTACAGCAGCATGTTTGACTTCTAACAAACAATACTTTGCTCTTTCAAACATCAGCTATGCATGTAAAAGAATCAACTAAATATATTGACCTAAGTGCCAACTTGCACGACATTTTCTTTCAGAAAACACATATATATCTATAAAACACAAAGGCTTAACTGAAATTAAATTAAAAAGGTATTGCAGCTGTTTGCCAAGTTAATAAGGCTCTAGCGTTTTAAGTTGCTTACCTACATTGGAACAATTATCTAGAAAAAACAGATACTAGAAAGCACTGTAAGTATGTTGAAGCAGAATACTATGCTCTTTCTAATTCTCAAATACACAACTAAATCCATTTCATATGTGGAATATGTGTTTTAAGCACATTTATTATAAATCCGGCCCATTTGGTTGAGGAATTATTAATGGGAGCGACAAAGAAAAAAAGAGATTGTGGAATAGTAATGTGACCACCATGCAAATTTAAATCAAAGCCAGCAGCATGGTCTTGAAGTCTACAGAGAATCTAAGAGGAGCGGAGGAGTAGAGCTATGAAAGGGGTTACGCATAAGCGAGCTCAATTAGCAGAATTTACCCTATTAATTAGTGCTATTAGTAGCTGGGGTGTGTTACTTAGTGAGTGTGCACTTTTGGTCGTTTGAGATTTGATTTAAGAGTGGCCTGTCAAGAGCTAAGAACAAGGAGCTGCGCAGGCGAGAGAAGGATGGTTTACATTAGCATCTGTGAGCGCATCCTTGCTTGTAGTTGCACGAGTACACATGTCATGCTTCCACAGATGTATCGAGCAGTGTGTCCAGTGGTGCAGGCGCAGAGAGAGAGACAGTGTGTGTGTGTGTGTGTGTGTGTGTGTGTGTGTGTATGCAGTTCAACGTCCCAGCTAGCGTGCCTTTTCTTCATAAAAATGCCACTCAACTCCTCCGCTATGGAATCAGGAGCAGCTGGCGGCATTTTCTCTCCTTCCCCTTTCAATTCTCTCCTTTTCAGGCCACTCAAGTTGCCTCTTCACCAGTGTCTATATCTCTATTTTTAGTTTCCTGCTCTCATTTGTGCATCTCTTGCCTTATATCCACTGTCTTGCTGTCTTGAGCTCTGTCCTTGACTTTTCTTCGCTTCTTTTAGTTTTTGTTCATTCATTTATTTATCTTTTACCAAGTTTCCAAGGCCAGACTCTTCACTTTTCACACACTCCTAAACACATGAATCATCTTGAATCATGAATCAACTTAACACTGCGCATGAATCATTATCGTCGTGATGAGACAGGCTACTGTGTGATGCCGCCGGGGGCCCAGGGGCCCCGACTGTGCGTCTCAGTTCTGCGCTGTGATCGATGGTGGCAAACATGGTTGTTTTCTTATGTTTAACTACAGAACTGTTCATCAGAAATTCAGAAGTTAGGAGTTCAGATGAAAATATTTTGTGAGGGTTGGCACACTTCTCCAAAGTCCTGATTAGTTGAAAGAACGGTGGGAGTGATGGAGAAAGAAAGAGTAACCTCAGACCACCCTCTTCTGCCCCTGCACTGAGGCTGGGAAGCTCATCAGCACCCTCTGCTGGCGAGAAAAGCCGCTTTGTTGGGCCACTTGTTGCCTCCCCTCCACCCAGCTGGTTTAATTGTGTTCTTATTCATATATTTCACAATTGATTTTTTTCAATTGAAGTTGATGTGGCTCTAATCCACAGTGACTCGCTGTCATGGTTTGATGGATGGAACAAAGCCAGAAAGCAAACACAATGCAAGACAAGTGTGACATTCTTGTGTGTCTGTGTGAGTCTTGTCTGTGTGTGTCACTTACACTCTCTCTCTTTTTTTAAGTACTGCATCTTTCTTTGTGGCCGCCAAAGTACGCCTGCGTACGGGTTTGAAACACCGTCTGACACTGCTTGTGACATGATGAACGTGCCGTGGCTGGTTTTTTTTGGGGGGGGGCAAAACAATCATGTTCTGTGTGTCGCAGTGAAAACAGCATTAAAGTCAGATGAGGTGAGGTTTACCAGTTTGAAATGACAAATAGAGCACCATATTGGCACCGACTATAGGCTTCCCTTCTCTCACTCCTCCCCCCTCAAACCCCTCAATCCCCGGTGACCACGCTTCCCTTGTCTGTCACTTCCTGTGTGTATTTATGGGTGTGTGCCAGCATGGTAAATGTATGCAGCGTCTGCCCCATTTCTATCTCTTGCCTCAGATACGAGGGAGAGCAGCTGGAAAGAAGGTCAGTGTATTACATGCAGAGGAAGGCAGAAAGAGCAGAATGTAGGATCTGGAAAGAAAAGATGATGAAGGAAGACATATTGCAAAGTTAGGGAGAAGCAGATGATATAAAATCATCACCACAGATTCAGTTTAGTTTATGATTATCTGATCTGTGCATCATACACTGCCTGGATTCAAAGCCTGTAGTTGAACTCGAGGAGAAATTTAAAAACATCTGCATCCTCTTTTTTCTCGGATTTTATCTTGAGGCTGCGCACACATTAATGGATTTTCCCTCGGAAACCTAAAACCTTTGTGGTTACACCTGGCATCCACACTCCCACACACACTGAAAAACAGAAAGATTTGGATCTCTGCAGACTCTGTATTAGTCTTTATATGCAACTATTCTATAATATTGATATGCTAAAAGATAAAGATTTGGAAATAATCATGTAGTTGAACCAATTTATTTTTCTTCTTTTTTCATGATTCGCTCTCATTGGTCACGTGTCCTTCCCTGGTTGGCAAAGCTTATATTATATAACCTTTACCAAGGGGGCATCTGTGGCTACCGGTTGAGGACTTGGACTGGTAACGAGAAGGTTACCAGTTCAATCCCCAGCTGGTACCAATGATGTGGGCGGGGGGAGTGCCAGAACAGTGCTTCCTCAAGTCCACATGAGGATGAGGTGCCCTTGAGCAAGGCACTTGAAACGCCTGACTGCTTCCCAGGTGCTGCAGGGTCGCAGCCCACAGCTCCAGGTGTAGTACCCTGGATGGGTTAAATGCAGAGAAAGAATTTCCCTCTCTCAATAAAGTACATTAAAAAAAACAAAAAAAAAAACAGAAAACGGAGCCGCAGATGGAGAATCAAGTGCTGCTGACCTTGTCTCCTTGGTATCAGCTGTTATGCAGCCAAAGTCTGTATTTAATAATACTGCAACTCCCTACCTGCCCTAATGGGGTCAGTTTCACTTTCATTTTGGAATGAATGCAGACTAGTGTAGACTATCTGAGATGAAATTTTATGAAAAAAAGAAAAGTCTGACATGACACAACCATGTCATTTGATGATTACATCTGTCCATACATTATTCTGTGAGCCATTCAGATTTACAGGGTATTGTAACGTCACACACCTAGATCACAGTGAAATCAAGGATGAAGCTAGAACACTATTTTTTAAAAGAAGCATACCCTACAGGGGGACGTTTGGACGTCCAACCAGTTCACATGTGTTTTTGTGGACTTGAAGATAGGCATTTCATCATGTCCTTTTGGGGTATTCTGTGGGTGTTGCTCCAGGAGTATGGTGAACTGGGTCGCTAGACTTTGGTCTGCGGTTTCATTTCCAGCTAAAGTTGGAGTCCATCAGGGCTGTCTTTCACTGTCTGATTCTTTGACTTAACATTTGTGGACATAATTTCTAGATGCAGCCAAGGGGTGGATAGACTCCAGTTTGGCTTTCTGCAAATGATGTGGTCCTGTTAGCTTCATCAAGTTGTGATCTTTAGCTTGAATTGGAGTGGTTGTAACCAAATGTGAAGTGGGGGATAAGAACCAACACCTCAATGTCTGAGACCTTAGTTCTCAGTCGGAAAAGGATGGAAGGATGGATGGATGCTTTCTCCGGGTTTGGGATGAGGTGTTGCCTCAAGTGAAGGACTTTGCTTCATATGGTGGTTGGAGTTGTTGTTCCTCCACATTAAGCCAGTTGAGGTGGTTTAAGAATTAGTTAGGATGCCTGCTAGATACCTAACTAGGGATGTCCTTCCAGGTGATGGCCCAGGACCTGCTGATTATATCACTCAGATGGTTTGGGAATGCCTTGGCATTCCAACAGAAGAGCTAGAAGAAGTGGTTGGGAATAGGAAGGTCCAGACCTCTCTACCTAGGCTGCTAGCCTGCCGCCTGAACTTGGATAAGGTGAAGATGAATGGATAGACACCCCACGAGAGGGGACTGAGATGGAGTAGAGTTTCTGCCTCCTCTCAGTGAAACTGATTCTAGCAAAGCTGTAACGATGTGGTTGATAAGGAAACTTTTGAATTATATCTCTGGTATCTTGATCAAAGCATCTCAAAACCTACTGTATGTCAGACACATGTCCTAAAAACAAGAACATATATTTTAATGAGAAGTGATTATTTCTGATAAGTTCAAATATTCTCTGTCTTCGGTGTCATTGTTTTTAAATTATACATTTTATTTTGAGTATAAAGCACTTTGGTCAGTTGTTGTTTTTAAATGTATTTGTTTTTACCTGTGGTAGTGAATACAAATTTGACATTCACCTTGACCTTTAAGCTCTGACTAGAAATGCTGACTTCTATCGCTGTATTGATTTTGCATATTTGACAGTTTCCAACAAATGAGATTATTTATGACTGGTATTGACAGCTACGGTCAATCACCTCATCTATCATCGAGCAGAAGCTTCAAGTGATGCTTTTAACTCAGGAAAGCTGTGACAGTAATCTGATTCCAGGTGGCCGTGTGCTGTAGACCTACTGGAGTGATAAATTCTGAGATTAAGACACCAAAGGTTTCTTTTACATGGTTGCAAAAAATCAATTACATGCTGGACTGTTTAATTACGAAGATGCAAAAGACTACCATTTGCAGCTGTTGGGTTTCTTTAATAACTATCAAAGTTTTTCTTCAGAGCTGACCACTTTTTAAACTTTACTTTCATTCCCTTTTACTTTTTGTTAATCTAAAATAACAGCAGGTGTTAGCGAAGGCCACTCATTCACGTCCTTCAGTTATGGCATTAAAAATGACTTGGTTAGGTTTGGAAAACATTACGACTCCTCCTCACAATAATCTCCACTTTTTTTTATCTCTCAGAATCTCATTTGGAAATGCAAATGGAAAGCACAAGAAGACATGAAAAAAAAAATAATGAAATGCTGTATATTACTATGAGAGAAAACTGCTTAATTAGCATGCATTTTCACAAAGTAGATAATTTTCTTTGGTTTAAGATATGAAGCCTTGGTAGCATTTTATTGTCAAATCTACTTAAGTCCAATTCCTTCTTAAAATTAATTTAGGGGTTAATGAAAATCATATTGGATATGCCATCGTTGCTTGAATAAGTGGAAGAAATTGACCTCTTTTTAGAAGCTATGAGATGAACTTCAAAAAGAACTAAAGGCATATTAGCTTGACGCTTTTGAATGGAGTGATTGAAGTGTGATATTTGAATGCCTTTTTTCATCAGGTAACATTTTACATTCATGTCAGTAGCTCAGCAGCTAATTTTAGAAGCGTTACTGCTGTCTTAAACTATATTTTTTTTAAAGCAGTTTCTTCTCAGTTCTGCAGTGGTGTGGTGTTCATGGTCTTCATGTTTGGGAAGGGAGAAAGTAGGAATTCAAGATTGCCATTGTACATGTGACTTCCTTGTAGAAGTTCCTGCAGAGATGCACAACCCAATTTTCTTCTGCATTTCACATGAATTTCCTCTAACCTTGAAGCAGAACTCGTGCAACC
Source organism: Arrhamphus sclerolepis (assembly GCA_037176975.1). NCBI lineage: Eukaryota > Metazoa > Chordata > Actinopteri > Beloniformes > Hemiramphidae > Arrhamphus > Arrhamphus sclerolepis. The sequence goes on from JBAMYA010000010.1 coordinate 1,787,626, forward strand.
TTCAGAAGAAATATAGATTTCCCCTTCACTCCCTCTCTGCTGTGCTTCAGCTTGGATTTCCTGCTCGTTGGAGAAGGTCATCATGTAGACTATATAAAGAGAACTGGACAAACCCTCTCTGATTTCGCTCACAAGTTTCCAAAGAGTGGTCGCCATCTTTGGAGGAGCTGACTCGCCTCATCCGGTTAATCAAAAAATGAGTGAATGGGCAGTTATGGCGGTTGGTTGGAACACGCTTGCTTTACATCAGTTAGCACAAGCTAGCTATTTTAGCTTAGCCTAGCTCATGCTGAGTTTTAATATGAAATATCTGTTTAATCTTTTTTGTTTTGTTTTGCACCGCGTATCTTCAGTATTTTCAAAAACGAAAACTGCAAGTTGCGCACTGAAATGCAGACCAGTATCCATGGCAACGTTAGGATTCATAACAGTTCCATAATGTCAGTTCTATGCCACATCCCTCTCCTCAGGAAGGCTATAACACCTTTTTGTTTGATTTGATTTTTAAAGCTGCTGGTGGTACCACGTTTATCTGGCGGGCCTTCACTACCATCTGCCATTGAAATTTAATGGGTAATTTTGCTTTTTATTCAAAACATAGTGGGAACATTTCACAAAAGCAAAATATTAGATGTATTGTTCTCATCTATCAGCACTGATTGGCACTGAGATTGTAAGCACAATGAGGATGACAGAGAACATGACTTTACTTTAACAAGTTGTCTTTGTTGACAAAAAATATTGTGAAGAAGAAGAATTGAAGGACTGAAGGTGAAACATAATCCTGCGTTTTGCTACATGGTACACATTGCCATGTTACTTACGACAGATACGCTCAGCAGTGCTGCCTGCGTCGTCTGCGTCCGTCTACGTAGGACTTGAATGATGTGATGTCATCTGAAATTAATATTCTTTTTCAGGTCATGATGACACAATCAACCCGAAGCGTCCGACACACCTTCCATACCAGCGTTAGAATTAATGCAAAAATAAACCAGCACCTGTGTTTCTCATTTATGTTGTCATAGCGATGGCCTGAGTTACTCATACTGCCTGATGCCCAAGCGGTGTGCTTCTCCTGGCCCACAATGAAGTATTAACGAATGTAAACCTTTCATTAGCCTGTGAGCTTCGTGCATGTTGGAGCCTGACAACAGTGATAGAAAAAGACCAAATGGAAAGAAGAGACTAAAGGCTGATTGTAAGATGATGGGAAGACAAACAAAAAAGATATTCAATTTCAGACATTACAATTCAATCAACATTATTCTTCCCCAGGCAGCAATAGCTGTAAGAACGCATTAGAAACACATAAAAACATCAGAAAGATTATATTACTCATTCTAGAGGTCAGGACTGATTCAAGGTAGTGTGCACCTGTACGTGCTATTCCATGTCGTTAATGAAAAAAAGTACATAAATGTGAAAAATAGGACTGGACTAAAAATGAAAAAAGAGAAAAAAAAAAGAGAGAGAGAATGTGTGATGACTGTGAACAAGAGCTGGTGAAACAGGGTGAGAGAGAGACAGTGAAAAAGGTTGCACTTAGCAAAAGGAGACTGGGAAAAAGCCTGTAAAGAGGAAGGCATAATAAAAAAAGGCTGATAAAAAGGAGAGAAATCTGCTATAGCTGGAGTTTTTGTGTGCGAGAAATTATCTGAAATGATATAAAACACGTTAACGCATAAGAGAATGTTCTTGATGTGCAGCACAAGCTTTCCGTCTCTACATAGTCCTGAGAATATATCTCCTCAATCATCTCCCTCATTTGTCATTTACTTTTGAGCCTCAAATGTCATAAAAGGTGGGTGCATGGCAGTTATGATGTGTGTTTTGTACGGAGCATTGCTTGAGTTTGTGCATTAAGTGATGTTTGCTATAAGCACTCAGCGGGCCATGACAGTGAAGTGGTGTAATTTGTTACCATCCATCCAATATCCAATATCACGCTAATTCCAGTATTGAGCTACACGGTTGCCAGCTCATACCTGCTAGACATGCTTGTAAACATCCACACTGAAGGCTGCAGCACAAGTCAGGCTTTTTGGAGTTGTTTTTTTTTTTTTTTCTTCACCATTCTGGCTCAAGTTCTTCACTCCCACCTGCTTGTGTTTAACTAAAATAAATATACATGTTTAAATTTACTAGTGAGAACTATTCTCGCCCTTTAACTGTACTCTCATTCCTGAAAACAGACATTTTTCTAATAAACTGCACAATAAACAACTCGGAGGAGACTGTTTTTTCTTTTTTTTCCGGGATCGTCTGCTCTCACAGGGGTATTTTGTGGCGACACGGGGTAGTAAAAAACCCAGTCTTCTCACACTTAAACAAACATACGCAGACACGGCACAATAAACTGAATTTATGATTGCTTCGATTTATGTTGTACTTTCATGCGCAGCCACACAAAGCAGGGGTCATATTTGCTTTGTGCGTCATCCCGCCCTGCTACCTTCATACCTCTTAGAGGAGCAGCATTCATGAAGTGGGTTTCTCTAATATCACCACGTATAAAGAGACAGAGAAGTATTGTGTGGATGTTAGCGTGAAAGCTGAAGGACATGGTGATTCTACAAGCACATTTCTTTCACATGATTATCAGCCTAAGTTTTTTTTTATTTTTTTTTATTTTTTAACCCTCATGGGGTCACATGAAGCTGAATCTGGGAGAGGTGTTGTGAACTAACCACCTCCTGTTTAATGCCAGCGGGGGGCTTCTGTGTCCACATCAAACAAAGCAGACATCCAATTACAGCTGCAAAGACTTTGTACAGGTCTGTCAAAATCAAAAGTTTGTCTGCATCAAATCATCGAGCATAAATTATTTTATTTTTTTTTATCAGTTTAGTTTTGTCGTCATGCCATTTCATGGAACCAATTTCCGCTTGTTTTTTTCTTTTCTTTTTGAGCATAATTATAAACCCCAGTAGCGGTGCTGAACTGATGACCATCACCCTGACCCTGACCTTAACCCAGGTCCTGCCAAATAAGACATCAACATAAAAGGACTTACAAGAAGGGAAAGAATAGATTTAGTCAAGTACATGTAGAACTAGAGGTGTTAAATGATGTCATTAAAGGTAACAATGTTCATGAGAATGTGCACAGCTAAAATGAAAGCTAGCAGATATTCAAAACGCTGAAATGTCCATTTGCTTTTGTTTTAGCTGTACACTTTCCTACAAGGTGTGAATGCACGGGGCAATTCATTAAACTGTACTCTTTAATACGTAAGGCAAAAATTATGCAGAACATTATCTTGTTTAGATTAAGGGGAATAATTAGATTATCGTTGTACATATAAATGTAGTCACTGTAAAATGTCAAATTCCAAGTTGTTTGGCAGTGCTTTAATAAGCCTTTCCAGACTGATGTGCAGAAACAATTGCTCGTCTAAGACCGTAGCTTATTTCCTCGCTGCCTGGCATTGTGTTAACAATGTCCAGCTTGGTCATTCAGACCAGCAATGCTGCTGGGTTTATGAATGAAGTAAAGCTTGTTCTCTGATGCACTTTAAGTATGTCCACTTTTGTCCGCTGGCTTTACAAGAATTTGCCAGGGGAAAAGATAAAACCACTATGGGTATCCATGCTTAGTAATATTGAACTACATATTGAACTGAATATAATTTAATTGATGTGTACTTTAATAATCCCAGAAGGAAATTACATTTTTACAGCACGAAGAAGAAATCAGCTAAAGGAGTCTCCTCTTCTGGCTCAGAGGGTCGTTGTAAAAGGTGGACAGGAATAAATGTCTGCTCTGGTTCTTATAGTACTGGAGCTGAAGAAGTCTCCAACTGAAGGCGCTGCCTTGCATCATCATGTTAACCAAAAGGCGAAGAGTTTCAAGCATGAATTTTAGCAACTTGTGCAAATTTGCTGTTGGCAAAATCAACTCTTAAGAGTTTTAGAAAACACACCGAGTGCGCTCAGATATTCAGGGAAATTCTGTGTTTTTAAAGTCGTATTAAAATGTCCATGTCCCTTATGTATATATCAGATAAAGTAAGACTAGAATTAACTGAACTGTAATGAGTCAAACTTGAAAATAACATAACAAGCTCTAATGCATAAAAATCAACGTCCTTAGAGCCGGCACCAAAACTTGAGAGCTATCACCATGGAGTTGGTTTATGGTAATTATGGCTGATTCTCGCTTAAGTTCTTGGATTTCTTGTATAACTTCAGCTTTCAGTTGAATGTTATCAGGACTCAGACGGCTTTAGATAATATTCTAAAATATTCTAAAACAATAAATACTCCATCATCTCCTTCCAATTTTATAGACAATTTTTTGTAACCCGTTTATGAAGCAGTATCAGTATATAAAGAAAAGCAGGATGGGAGAGTAATCTGTTGCTTCCATCCCTGTAGACGTGGAAAATATTCTTGCAGTGGTGTGTAATGTGATCCCCAAAGCACACAGTGAAGTGCAAAAGTTAGCAGTCCTTCTTTGTTTTACTGTGTGTGTGTGTGTGTGTGTGTGTGTGTGTGTGTGTGTGTGTGTGTGTGTGTGTGTGTGTATATATATATATCTATATATATATATCTCTCTGTGAAAACCCCCTCCAAAACCCTCTCTCTGGTTTTCCCCTCTCCCCATACAACACACTCT
>JBAMYA010000010.1:1808399-1823477 GCA_037176975.1 Arrhamphus sclerolepis
TCATTGGCTAAATCGACAAAACTCCTCACTTCCGAGGCTGTTCGGCTTCCATGGGGGTAAATGAGTGGTGGGCGTGTGTAAGACTCCGGGCTGTTTCGGGATGATTGGAGGTCCCTGATGTCTATCACACACTGATAGACACTGATATTCTTATGCGGGGAGAAGCACGCTGGCTTTTCAGTCCCAAAGCGGATACGAGAGAGAGAGTGGTTGTTAAAGTGCTGTCAGAGTTTCAGTCATTTCCCATCGTTTCTTCACACATACACTTCTATAAATATTACACTGTAAATAATAAATATATCCTTGTCGTTTTGCAATTTCATTCATTAAGTTTTGTCAATCTAGTCGTTGTTCATTTGTTTGTTGTTTGTTTTTAGAGTGTGGTGCTACAATAATTAAGCCACCCCAGACACTAAATAAAATATAAAATAAAAAAATAAAATAAACTGTAAAAAGATAAGAAAGAAAAAAGAATGTAAAAATTTGGAATCCTAGATTCTGTGGATTAACCTGCTTAACATAACACATTTATGTTATTACTAAGTCTTTTTAACTTTGCTATCTTCAGCTTTGGGACGGCATGAGCCACTCCAACTCTGAACGTGTAAAATGGGCTTCCCCTGTTTTAAAAATCAGCAGCCGCCACTGCTCTGCACACAGTGGGTTAGTGCTACAACCAATCAGAGCAACAAACAAGGTGACACATTGAGAGCGACACAAACTAGTCTACAGGAGGGTGTTGTGGAGAAGAGTTTGATGGCGAGGGATGCCACTGTAATCTTCTGTCTAATGTTAGCCAGCTATAGGTATGGTTGGAAAGATATACAGAATCATGTTCAGGTTACTTCTTGAGTAGCTCCTTTATCATTGGAGCAAGTTTACCAGATGTCTCTTCCCATTTGTAAATGAGATGGGCCTCATCCACCACAATCCCTAAGAATTTGTCACAGAAGTTCAACTGTTTAATTAAATGTCAATGCCAAAGCCAATTCAAATGTCTGCTGTTCGCCATCCAGAGTACAACGTCTCAGCTCTGTCGTGACTGCAGCACGGTGAGACACAACACTGAATCTGTTTATCAGAAGGTACAGAGCAGACTTTACTTCGTTAGAAAGCTGAGGTCCTTCAGTGTTTGCCGCCAGACGTTGGATAACTTCTATAAGTCTGCTGAGTTCAGTCCTATCTGCAGTCATCAGTTGGGGGAGCAACGTCAGAGCCAGAGACGTAAAGAAACTGAACAAATTGATGAAGAAGTCTGAGCCTCTGGAGCTAAGTGTAAAAAGGAGTCGTCTTCATATAATGAAAAGCATCATGGACAACCCTGAACATCTTCTCCATGACACAATGATTCAGCAGCAGATAGACTTCACAGGCTGCCCAATACTTTTGGGCAATTTTAATGAGCTTCAATGAAGGGTAGCTAGACAGGTCTTCTTCTAAGTCTAGATTTCTGGGCTGTGGGTACTGTACACTGGAAATCAAATTCAAATCAAGAGGAACCAGTCTAATTTTTTTGCATCGAAGAGGAAAAGAATTAGGATGACTGGTCAGGCTGAATGCATTTGTAATCCCCTCTTCAGACGTGGAAAACGTTCATGCATTGCAGAATTATTTGGTAAATTGTATTCGGCAAGATGAAGTTTCATTGCTCAATAAGTATAATTCTCGCAGTTGATCCAAAATTCTGCTTTAAGAAAATAAATACTGATGAGCATTTAATTTTACCGACTTCTGAGTCACGTTGCATTGATTATCTTTGAATGTTGACGGGACTTAAAAAAACAACACAAATCCAGTCTGTTTGCTTTGCTGCCCGTCTTTGTTTTTTATCTGCTTCACCTCTTTTAGTTTCACCTGCGTCTTGTCTCACAATCATCTCCTCTTGTAGTCCTTTGTCTTCCTTTGTCAGGCTGTCAGACTGTTTGTCTCGTGTCTTACACGTGTTTTTTCCTGTGTTCTCCATCTGTATACATCTCCTGTGAGCTTTGCCAGCGTGCCTTTGAAATGTATTCCAACTTTCTTAACTGCATCTCGTACCTTTTTCATTTTTCTTTCTTTTGAATTGAGCGACCTACTTTGGTTTCTGCTTGAACCTGTCCCAAATGTTTGTGTCTGCCTCCCTAGATTGTTATACTGTTGCATCATCACACATAAATCTTGTTCCATTAACCTGTCTGCTGCTTTTATGTCATCTCTGGGCTGAACTGTTTTCTTGACAACTTGATTTGACGATTGATGGAGTAAGGAGCTGGAAGTTTAATTGTGAGAGAAAACGCATTCGATGAATCATGATCAATATAGCCCATGTGTTGTTGTATTGATCATGGCAGCAGGGCAGTTTTATGTGCAGTGCTGCCTGAGGGCTTGAAGATCACATGCATCCAAGAGCAGTTTCAAGAACTGACCTTTAAACTCTTAGATTCTCTAAATTTGTTTTGTTCTAAAGTAATTGGAAGACCCAATTCGGGTTTCACACTGTACCATGTCTCAGATAAAAGATGTGTAATCGTTGGGGAAAATGGTCCATCATAGCTCAAAAACAATACTTATTAGATCACAATGAGACAGGAGCAAAGATAAAAGATAAAACCGCCTTACGACCAAAGAGAAATTTGGATTAATCATCTCAGAATGATGGCCTGCCATGTTGCTGCCTTTATGATCGCTGTCAGCTAACCAACCAATAGGAACGCACCACGAAATAACATACAACAACAACAACAGTGGATCTACACAGCACAGTAGCCTAGCAACAATAGCGCCAAATACAACAGAAAAATGGGAAGAAACATCAATAACGCTGCACAATAAGGTACACAAAATGTTGCTTAAAAACCACTTAATTATCATTTATCAGAAGACAAACCATGAACTAACCACTACTTAACTACTAGTTAATCATCACGTTTTAACAATGCAGCATTTAGAGCCTGAAATAAACTTTGATTCATTTCTGTCAGCAACGATTCAACATAAAGTTTGGTCACTTACAGAAGATGAATTATCAACCGATTTCAGGTTGTAGAGTGTGACTTGAATTAATCTTATAAGACTAAAAGTCATACGGTGTGAACCCAATATTAAGGAAAGTAATGCTTACATAATGGTCAAATCATCAAAAGAAAAAGGGTGACCAACTGGAAATGAAGCAGTGATGAGTATCTTAAGACTTATATGAGTTGAATTAATCTTATATGACTATAAAAGTTGTACAGTGTGAACGCAGCATTAGTCTTTGCACGGATCAATGACTCCCTCATGGAATTTGGCACTAATTAGTGCTACATCCTTTCTTGATTGCAAGCATTAAATCTTTGATGAATTCAATTTTGCCAGTCCATTGGTTTTGATTTTCATTAATGGAAATTTACATTATGGGTTTTAGAAAAATCTGTTTATTTTTATTTGTCCTTTATTTCATCTGGCAAGCAATTAAGAACAGGTTCTTATTGACAAATACAGCCTGAGACCAACGAGCAAAGGCTTTTTGAGGACAGTTGTGACAGTCGCACCTGTCACCAGTTAATCTACTGGCTGTACAATCTTTCACAACCATGTTACTGATGCATCATATAAAGTTTGACTCTATCTCTACTTTAAAAAAAAAATCTTTTTCTTGTTATCTTTTATTTTCTTAAATTCTGCTTCCAGTTATAGATTATATGAAGCCAGTAAATGCACAGAAAATCATTTTCCTTCGTGCTCAAACACAGTAACAAATTAAGTACTTAATTTGGAGTTTCATTTTTAGAAATTTTCTGAAGCGAGTTGATACAGTACTTAACCAAGGAAAACTGAATTTGAATGAAGTGAAAGTTTATCAAGGTCTCAACAGTTTGTTGAAATGTGTAAACCAGAAAATTAATGATTATACTACATTATCACAGAGCTGAGACATTTGTCATGATGCATCAACATGATCAGAAATGTTGTAAAGTTGTAAAATCCTGTATGGTCCTTTTAATCCCAGTGTGGCGCACAATCAGGCACGTGCACAACCACCATCTCCTTTTTTATTTGTTTTTATTATTTTTTTTTTACTTCTTTTGGTTGAGAAATTTAGCGGCAAAAGTAATTTTTCAAGATTGAACAACTGATGAATTTTTGGGGAACACAAACATACTGCACTTCCAGGGTGATTAGACAGAGAGGAGCTACGACACATTTGGAAGTGAAATATCCACTGATGGAGTGCGAGTAATTTGCTTCTCTTCTTCACTTTCTGCCTGTCAGATCGGCTTTTCTGTCGCCCTCTCTCTGAAAACAAAGTATGCATCTTCACTGAACATGAGTAACGGTAAAGCGCCTGGAGCTCTGTTTCAAAAAAGATGTGCAACGACGTGATGGGCAGGTCACAGTGTTTTATCTAATGCTTTCAAACATTTTTACCACAAGAGTTTACAAAGGAAAAATTGTGCCTTACCTGCTAGTGCTTTTGTTCTGTATCTTAATTTGCATAAGCACTGGATGAAGTAAAACTTGTGCAAGTGGGGGAAATAAAGTCCAAGAGGACAAACCAAACCCTTCACGTCTACTGAAGAAACAAATTCAGCACAGTTGGACTGCTGCTGCAAAGGGACTGAATAAAGGATATCGTAAAACACATAACACAACGGAAACAACACAAAGTAATTTTATCATCATAATTTTCAGCTTCCAGTTTCTCTGGATGATCTGCAGTGGAAACTAGTCTCATTGCAATGACTAGAAACAAACAGTATTTATTTTTTTCTTTGTTTGCCAAATAACAATTATTTTTCTTTCTTTTGCACAGATTTAATTTCCATTTTCCTTTTTTTCCATCATATTTCATATATGAAATATGACAAATATATAGAAACCATGCGACATAGGTTATTTAGGTCATTTGTCAGCATGTGTAATGATAAATTCTTCTGCTGTCATCTGGTATGCAGTGCATAGTAACATTTTCCAAGCTACACTCAGGGTTATATCCTGATGGCCTTGCTTCAGAAAGTAATCCTTTCTGTCATAGTTGGGCATTTACCAGATAAGTGCATGGTAAGAATTCCATATAATTCGTCTATTTGAGGCAAGAAGTCCCACCAGGAGGGTAATCCACACACATCTGTTGGTAAATAATTGGTGTTGATCTAAGATCGGATCCTGTAATGGATTGAAGCAGGCTACAATGGCTAAATAAAGTGAGTTTTTAAAAAGGTGATCAACACACTGTGATCATATTTCCACAGACAGCGAGGAGAGAAATGTAAAGGAAATGGAGGCAAGCTGGATAGAAAATGTGAAAAGGAAATGGGGAATCAAATTGTATGTCAAAAACATTAAATAAAGATGGAAGACAGCTTTTTGAATCACCCTGTCAAGCTAATGCACAGACACGCAAACATCATGGAGGTGTGCTTTCTCCATGCGATCGAAAATATATACAGTTTATTCTAGCAGTGCACTGAGCCAGACATTAGATAAATTCATGAATAAACACAGTTCTGTCAGCTCGTCACTTTCAGTCCTCTGTACAAGCAGTTCATGGGGTTTCTCACAAGGTCATTTTAATACACTTTTCTTTCTTACACAGTCACTCACACAAACACATGCTACCTGGCAGTGCTATGAGTCAAATTCACACACATCCACATCCATCACTCTCAAGGGTAGGCCGTTCTCATCAATATAGCCATACGACTATCGGCTGTGGAAAAATGTTGAAACAATGGACCAAAACAAATGAGTTTGAAAAACTTCAGAACAGTCTGAGATGACAGACGATTTCCGGAAGAACGAGTCCTTCCCGGTCCAAAAGCACTCATAACTGGCCCAATCCTCAGCAGACAACCCTTCTGAGCTGCACTCAGAGAAGGAGAAATACATCCGCCTTTCCAGGAACCTGACTACAAAAGTGTTAATCATGTCCTTTGCTGGGGACAATGTGAATACGAGATAACAGGTGAAAGAGATGATGCACTAGGGCCTAGGCTCAGATAATCAGATTATTCATCTGCCAATGACTTACTAGATCACACCTATGTCCCACCTCCTCTGCTGCATGTTGCCATGGCTTCAATTTGACTCTCATTTCAGAATTGCAACCGAGTACAACTGAGTAAGACTGTTTGAAAACGGAGATGGTTTTAGAACTGACAGCGAGAAAAGAAAAGTGTAACCAAGAAAAATGATTGAACGTGGTTTCAGATTCTGGGTATTGGTTCTCAGATTTTGTGTTTTGATTCACAATATAAAAGGCTTGGAATTGACACCATAAACCCATGTCAGAAAAAGTTGGGACATTAGCATCCCTTCTTTTTTCTTTTCACAACAGATAATACATGTCTGAGAACTGAAGAGAGGCATGTCCCCTTCTTGTCTGATACAGGATTCAAGTGCACTTCAGAAAACAAAATAACAAAAAAAACACTGGAGACCAGTGATTGTCTCTCCAGCACTGAAGTCTTTCAGTCAGCTACACAAGGAAGTGTTACTGTGGATGTAAAACATTATAGTTTATAAATATGTGAACATGCATTACTGGATTGTATGCAATGATAATTCCCATCAGTCCACATGGATGGCACATGCAGATCAGTTAGTTTTTAATCCAAGAGCAAGATTTATGAACCGATACATCTTTGGATTCTTCTGATATAGCCGGCTACGGGCCTATTTCCAACCTTCCTTTTAGTTTTAAAAGTTCTTGAGGAAATTGTTTCTAAATCAGCTAAATGATCATCTTTGTAGAAACAATGTAAATGATGAGCTTCGACCTCATCGTACCATAGAAACTGCATTGGTCAAAGTCACCAATAATCTTCTTGTGACTTCTGACCATGGATCTGTCTCTGTTCTGGTCCTCTTGGATCTCAGTGCAGCATTTGACACCATCAACCACAAGATTCTTCTTAATAGAGTAGAACAAGTTGTTGGACCAAGAGGAATGGCATTAAAATGGTTCAAGTCATATTTATCAGACCAATTTCAGTTTGTGCATGTAAGGAATCATTGTTCCAGCAGTACTAGGGTCAGCTGTGGAGTACCGCAGGGTTCTGTTCTTGGACCGCCACTTTTCTCTTTATACATGCTTTCATAGGAAACATCATGAGGAAGAATAGCATAAATTTTCATTGCTATGCAGATGATACTTAGTTGTATTTATCCTTGTGACTGCATGAATCTAATCAATTAACCTTATTAGATGCATGCATTAAAGATGTGACGACCTGGATGACTGGAAACTTCCTGCTTCTTAATTCAGATAAAACTGAATGACATTATTGTAATTGGTCTCAAGCACCTCCAGGAGGCACTCTTGAGCTGGACAGTTCATTTAGATCACATTACCTTAGCCTCTTGCTCTACTGTTGGGAACATCATTGTCATTTTTGATGAAGATTTGTCTTTAAACTCTCATGTAAAACAGGTCAGAAAGTCAGCTTTCGTTGATTTATGTACAGTAATAACAGAAAAATCAGAAACATACTGACCCAAGAGGATGCAGAGAAATTAATCCACGCCTTTGTTACCTCTTGGCTGGATTATTGTAATGCATTATTTTCTTGCTGTACAAACAGCCTTGTTAAAAACCTTCATGTTGATGCACGAGTACTAACCAGAACTGCGTATACAGCTCATATCTCACCATTTCCAGCGTCACCTTTTAGGTTTAGAATCAAATTCAAAATATTACTTCTTGCACATAAAGCCTTTCATGATAAAGCTCCAATATATTTGAAAATCTCATAGTTCCATATTGTCCTAAGTAGAACACTCTGTTCCCTGAATGCAGGTTTACTTGCTGTTGCAAGAGTCTGTAGATCCAGAAAGGGTGGAAGAGTTTCAGCTTTCAGGCTCCTCTACTATGCAATCTACTCCCAACCTCGATATGGGATGCAGAGTCCCTCACTACATTTAAGGTTCAACTTATCTTCCTTTTTCTTTTTTTTTCTTTTTTTATAAATAAAACCTTTAATCCTGTAGTCTCTTAGACCTCCACCTAGTTATGCTGCTATAGCCCTAGGCTGCTGGGGGGAGAGCCATTGTACACTGAGCATCTTCACCCTGTCTGATCTCAGTCTCAAATTGTCATGAATCATTTCATAGAATCAACTCTGTCTATCTTCTATAGTCTCACTCTCTTCTCTTTTTCAAGTGCCGTTGTAGTGATGTTATGCTCCCCCATGCCTTCCAAACCTTACATCTTCTGACCATCCTGATGTTTACCTGAACCCGTTAACTGGATGCCACAGAGAGATCCTCGCCAGTGTAGTCGACCTGCAGTCCAACCACCACATATTTGTATATATTTTTTTGTACTTCTCCTCTCTCTGTATTTCATCCTCACTGCCCTGCATCCCTCCCCATTTCCTTTTTTTTTTTTACCCGGCTGGCTATTGACAGGTGCCCCCTATAAGTGAGCCGGGTCCTGCTCAAGGTTTCTTCCCAAGAAGGAGTTGTTTTTTTGTACTGGTCACTGTTAGGCTTTGCCATGTGCTTGGGGGTCATGCTCTGGGTTTCTAAGAAGTGCCTGGAGACACTTTGCTTTAAATAGATGCTATATAAATAAATCGAATTGAAAAAATTAAATTAGCCTCAACCTGAGAGCAAAAATAGCAAACACTTCTGTAATCAAAACTGAGCCAGAGACCCACACAATGCAAAGCCCATTCTTCACAAATAGACGTGAATTGTGTCTTGTAATTGTGGCACCAGAGCTTCACACGTTGCTGCAGCGATTAACAGCTGATCTAACCCACACCAGGATACTACTGACAATAGAGAGTGAAGTAGAGATGAATCTGGCTGTGTTTCAGTCTGTCACAAAAACAACCAGTCTGATATTTATGAACCTTGATGGATAGTTGAAAAATATAATCGTCTTTTCTCCCAAACTGACATAGGAAGGCTTCCTTATCAATGTCTGTTCATGAAAGAGGTTTTAGGTTGTGCAGTTAGCTTCTTGACTCCACTCTGGTTTGTCTCTTGAAAATGGTGTTAGAGCTTCATACCCACTTCCAGGATACAGCAAATGCAGCCAGGTGGAAAATTCCACTTTAAAAACAGGCTATAAAAATGTTTATGACACTTTTTTATATTTATTTTTTATATTTATAGATTTTCATTTTTTTTAAACCAGCATCAGTCCTAATCATACATACACGTACATACATACATACAATTTTATGGTCTAAAAAAGACAATAATTGATATATTTTCAATAAACTGGATTATTTATGGTTTGATTATCACAGCCAGGTATATGTGAAAAATGAGCTGCGACCTTTATTTCAATGCATTATTTGAATACATTTTTTCTTTGGTCAAATTTAATGCAATACTCACTTTAAAGACCCTTCAACACATAAATGTGCACTGAGCAAAAGGGGCACGTGTGGAACCAGACTCCAAACAACCGCAGAACCAGATCTCAACACACAACGCAGGACATTTATTTAATATCATGTCCCCTCTTAACTTCTGGAATGGATCCTGATCACTTTGGCCAAGGGCTGAACTCAAATACTGAATGTGTCCCAACGAGGGACAGACTGGTACACCTGCACTACACTGTGATGGCAAAGTCAATGTTGCGCTACTTTAGCAGCAGCGTGATGGCTCCAGATGCCATTTCTGGGAGTAATCCAGAATCCTTGAAAACAAGAAAACTTGCTGGATTAAGACCCTGAGTAGCTCTGAGTGGCTACATGGAGGTATAGAAACAACATATGCTGATCTGCACTACATACAAAACGGTAAAGTTAACTTAGCAACAACTTAATAACAATTACACTCCAAAAAGTGATTTCTCAGAAAGTAGAAAAAGGCTTTGTTTTTTTGTCTTAATAGAAATATAATCTAGTTGTTCAATTATCTTTTTTACTTATGAAAAATATGCTTATTTAGAAATAGCCAAGTAAATCTTTCGTACCCCATTGGCAGATTTGTTTTGCCCAAGATAAGACAATTTAACCAGATTTAGGCTTTTTCTAGAAGGGTTGTTTTTGTAGTTTAATAATCTATAGCGAAACATATGATTTAGCCCCACATATTTCACTTAAACTCAGTTCAGTTCACCTTCATACTCGATCTAGAAATCCTCACCGTTCACTAGTTAAACTGTTAAAATTCAACTCTACATAATGGAATTCAACATTTTGTTAAACACCAAACTGATTAATCACCATCGTATTAAATTGGATCCGATTTTCCAGGTATATAAATGAAATGCACTTTTTAGACTCGATTTTTACCAAACTGCATTTGTAGATTCTGTCGACAAGTATTAATTTTACATTACGTTTAAATTTTTTATGAACTTCTAAAACTGGACTTGAAATGAACTAATAAAATAAGTTTTAGAAATATCTTTTTCGTTGCTTATATTTTTACCGCCGATACAGTTGTTCATCGAAGTGTAAGCTTTAAATGTCAGCATGAACGACTGTTTCCATCACCAGGGCCATGAGACCTCCTATTAGAATCTATTTAAATAGACTCTCACAGAAAATTTCCAGGCAAAATACGGGCTGAATCGAAGTTCTGATGAGGTCCATCAGTCCTGTTAACAATCTGCATTCAGGCACAATGCTGACTGATTACTAATCACAGACGTTACGAAAAAAGCCTGCCGGCTCAACCTGTCACGGCCTTCTGCAAGTGCATTTGCGTGATGGTGGTGCAAGTGCTTGTGATTTTCATTTGGTGTGAGAAAGCAAGCATGATAATGTATGCGTTTATGCCGACAAGAGGCGTATTTGTTCTGGAGTTTTTTTTTTTCTTTATTTTTTTAGTGTTCACTTCTCTCAAGCGCCCACATAAGCTGAGGTGCACCTGTGCAGGCCTCTAACAGCCTTCAATCAGCGGCGGTGCCACGCAGCAATGACAGGACCACACCTCGTTCTGGAAACAACTGAAACCAGTTTAAGGACACGCATTACCACAGCTCTCCTCGTCTGCCTCCCTCCTCCTCACACAGTCTTCTCTGTCTCTCTCCTTTCCCCTGTTCTTTTCTTTTCTTTTTTTTTTCCTTTTTAATTTCATATCTTGTACCACCTGAGCTCTTCAAGGTTGCCGCCACAATTTGGGTCATTCGGCTCGGCCCCATTTTTAGCTGTCGCTCGCAGACACACACGTGCGCACGCACCCAGCCACACACCTCCCCTTCTGTGTAATACCTGACACTGCCAGGTGGGAGAGACTCCATTACCGAGTTGAACTTTGACCCCGCCTCAACTGCCCGGCCAGAGAGGAGAGATGGTGGTGTGTGTCTGTGAGTGTGTGGGAGAAAGAGAGGAAAAAGAGAAAGCGGTGAGCAGCTGAAATGAGGCCAGTCTAAATGTTTGTGTGTGTGTGTGTGTGTGCAGAGTAGATGAAGAGGAGTAGGAGAACTGGGCATGTCTCAAATGACACCTCTGGCCATTATTAAGTCCACTTTATTCTCCAGTCGCTGACATATTTTCCACTCTCCATATGTTCATATTTTTTCTTCTGAACTCGGGTCCAAAAAATGCTCCTCAACATCTTATTAATATTCAAGAAATCTAAACTGTGTCTAACTTTGGGAGTTGGCTTACATAAACTTTATCACGCAAAATAACCCCTTTCTGGATTATGAAAAGCTATGCTCTATAAGGCTAGTTGGGAATATTTGGTTCACATTTTCACTTTATCGTTCGTAATCTCCAGCAGCACAAATACATGGTATGTTCCTTTGGAGTCGTTGGCTTTCCTTTAACTTGTACACAACTTTCTGTTGTATGTTCATAAGTGCCTCAGCGCCGTTGGGATCCATGCTTTCATGTTGTTTTTCCAGTCTTCTAATTGAAGACTTCTAAGTCTTCAATTTTGGTGAGCTCATGTAGATTTTTAGCCCCGTCTAGTGTTTTTAGCTGACAGGAGTGGCATCTGTTGTGGTGTTCTGCTGCAGTAGCCCATCTGCTTAAAGTTTTGATGTGTTGTGCGTTCAGAGATGGCATCCTGCATACCTTTGTAATAAGTTGATGTTTTAGTTACTATTGCCTCTCTGTCATCTCCACAAATGCCCCTCAGTGGATATTTTTGTTTTTTTTTCTGACCATTCTCTGTAAACCCTAGAGATGGTTACGTGTTAAAATCCCAGTAGATCAACAGTTTCTTTGCTGAATCAATAATGGACTCGGGAAGCCATGTTTGATCAGGCCTCAGCAGAGCAGACGAGCGTAAACCGGCTCCAGTATCTGGAGGTACATGTGTGCAGGAGTGAAAAAGGCTACGATCTTCATGCAGGGTGATGCTCCACTACATATCTGTAGGTACTCTAATGACAAATACCTCCAGTTTTCATGCATTTCTCTCTTTTGCACCTCATACTATCAAACTAAACTAAAAGAAAAAACACTCAAACTGAAACTGTGGGTTCAAGTCTTCCCTTTTCTTTGAAGCCAAAAACAGACTCCTGTTCATAATCAACAAATCCATGCAAAACCATCTGACTCATTCGGAGAAGCTTATGAAAGTCCGACCACAGCCTTTGTTAGGATCTTGAAACATCGGAGCTTTAGTCCAGCCCAGAAAAGAAAGACAAAATGCAGCTCTTTGAACAGCAGTTTGGAGTCTGTGGTTGCTGCTTCAGTGAAAGTTGATGGAGAACAGATCAAGAAACGGATGACTTACTTGGATACAAGTCTCATGGCATTATCTACAAATGAGAGGGGCCGTACAAGGTTAAAGATCTTATGTCGCTTTGTTTTATTTCTCAATCTCACTGTAAAGACCTAAGAATAAACAAGCTTGGAGAAATACTTTTTCATACTCATTCGCTTAATAATTATGGAAACACAGTTGCCTTTGAGAAAGAGGGGGGTTATTACATACTTTTTAAGTTCAGTAACATTATAGATGAGCTAAAAATCCCTTCACGCTATATAGTTTGGGTTTTATTTTTTTCTGATATTTCTCTCTGAGGTTTCTGCCTCCACCACTTTACAATGCAGATGACTGAATTTGTGTTTATGGCAGAGCTTTAAAGCATTGTTTTCATGATCACAATGAATCTGAAATCACATTGAATCATCAGTTTCTGTGTGACTGCAATAAAATTTTTTTTGGAAAATGCTTGAGAAAACTGTTGATACTTTAGGAAACAAAAAAACATTCCTGAGGTTGAATTTCTCCAACCATAAATCAGCCTCTTAATAATTCCTTTTGGAATAATAAGAGGTATAAGAATATTTTTACATATTAAGCTTGCTGAATTAAATGCTGTGCACTTTTTTTGTCGGGAAAAAACATTGCTGTTTCGATCAGGCTTTCTCACAAATACTGAAAGGATGAGGAGGAATTATTTATGTACTCGGGGAAATGATCTAATGTTGAGCAAATATATCTGGGAATATCGAAAATATGTGAGAAATTCAAATCAAAACCACTGTAATTCCAGCTCCACAGAAGAGGAATTACTGCAGGCCTCTGGCTGACACTGCTTGAATGACAGGTAAGAAATGCAATTCCACATAAACGCCATTATCCCAATCGTGATTGGACGACAGGTGAGGGTACGCCCAGGACAGATTGTCCATAACAAAATCATATGTTATAAATTCAAACTTGGCAGAAGCTGCTTGGAAGTCCTTGACTTCCTCCATTTGTAATATTACC
This sequence comes from Arrhamphus sclerolepis, assembly GCA_037176975.1. NCBI lineage: Eukaryota > Metazoa > Chordata > Actinopteri > Beloniformes > Hemiramphidae > Arrhamphus > Arrhamphus sclerolepis. The sequence continues at coordinate 1,822,005 of JBAMYA010000010.1, forward strand.
GATCAAAGAAAGCACGGCGTGATCTGGGAGCGAGATAGACGAGGAGAGAAGGGGGCTTTTGGCAAGTAACTAGTGAAGAGTGTAAGAGTCCCTGCTCCTCTTTCATCCTGGCTTTTACGTTGAGGCTGCAGGCCTCTCCTGGTGCAAGCTGCACGTTGAAGTGGAGCAGCAGCTCCTTTCTGTTTTCCAAATGCGGCATCTCTTTTGCGCGCCAAGACTGCAGTGATGGGCGGAAATGGGGAGAAGAGTTTCCTCTCAATCAATCAATGCAAGTGTGAAGGAGTGGGTGTGTCTGCATGGAATGGAGACAGATCTGCTGCAAGAAGGTGGATTTTCATTACGCATGCTGCATACCAAGGCATATGGATGCATTTCTCTGCCTGTGTGTGTGGAAATGGAGGATGTGGTTGCACAAGAATGTGACATTAACCCAAAATGGTGGTAACTGGGCACTCTTGATGTCATCTGCAGTGCCTGCAGCTGTCATTGTGTAAATATGTGCAAGTATATGTGCAGCATACCTTAGAATATGCTTTAAATACTGCAGTCACATAACACAAAACACACAAATAAGAATATGCATATACATTTGTGTGTGTGTATGTGTGTATCTATGTCATCAAAGTGATATTATGGGGTCTTTGAAGTCGTTGTGTACCGACGCTTGTCCAATGCTTTTAGAAGATAGTGGCCAGGACATCAAGGTTGACCAAAGCACCAAACACGTTCATCAACTTTTGTTCCGCTTCTTTTCTTACTTGGAATCAAAATAGCTCAGATCTGAAATACTACTTTAAAACACCAGAGGTAACTGTTGATCTTCAAGGTGGAATGGGGGACTTTGAAGAGGGTGATGAAGGCCCAACTTCTATGCCAGGAAAGGGTTGTTTGATAGCAAAGCACTGCTGTGTAAATATTCTACAGCAGTGCTTGAAAGATTATGAACCTTTTCAAATGTTCTAAATTTCTGCATATAAGTGACTTCAAGCGTCAATTTCTAAGAAAAAATAAAGAAAACATTTTTTAACAAATAGGACAAGCATGTTTATATCTGGTCATGTAATTGTTGATGGAAAAGCAACTTTGTAAATGATTCAGTCGTATGCCAACAATCCAATCAGCAATTATCAGCAAAAAATAGCCATTTACAAGAATGATCACCCCAGAAAAAAAACAAAACAAACAAAAACAATTGGACATTGTTACATTTTAATTTTAATTCTGATTCATAATCAGTATTATTTTTGCTAAAGTTAAAATGAAAACAGGGCTTATTTGCCTATTTCAGGGATAAATAATAATTATAGCTTCACTCTATTGATTTATTGAGGACTATCTGACAAGTACCCCCTTGGTGAATAATACTGGAAATTGCGGAAAAACACAATGGTGGACACGACAGATGTCCAACACTCCAAGTTGATTGTGTCGTCATGACCAGAAAAAAAACAAACAATCAAACTGGTGCCCGCA
>JBAMYA010000010.1:1830049-1853497 GCA_037176975.1 Arrhamphus sclerolepis
GCTCCCCTGCTGACCCCAATAGGCACCCCCGTTCCAAAAGATCCACTGAGGGATGGAGGCCACATCCATCCAGGAGAGGGCAGCAGCACCCCCGGGGACCAAGGCCATGTAAGGGCAGAGAGCCCCAAGAGCCAGCAGGGACCGGGTCAGCAACCCACCCACCCCCGGAACCGTCCAGATCCCCAGACTCCACCCCCAGTCCAACACCCAGCCCCCGGTCGAAGAGGCTACCGTGTCCCAACAAAGATAACCAGCCAGGACAGCCTGCACAGCCACAGACAGTATACTGCGGTGTCCAGGAGCACCTGCCCACCTCAACCCAAGAACCGACCAGTCCACCAAGTGCAGCACCCAAGACGAGAGTACGCCACGCAAGGGAGGGCGCACACCCAGCAGGCCCACGCACCCCCGAAACCCCAGTGCCGAGCCGCCAGAGCGACAGCTCTCCGACAACCACTCCGCCCCCCTCCGACACCCCCACCACACAGCTCCAGACCCCCAACCAAGCCCCAGGCCGCGGCCCCAACTAGGCAAGCGAAACAGCAAAGCACGTCCCATATCTTCACCGAGTTGGCCGACAAGTCACACCAGGCCAAAAACCGAGGGCCCATCCAAATGCAAACGCCCAGCCGGCGAAGGCACATGCACCATCCCGCAGACAAACAGACTGAGGCCCCCAGCATCGCCAGGGCGACCATGCAGGCCCCATGAAGCACCACCATGCCCAACGCCCTGCCGATGGAAGGATAAGGGTACAGTCAGTCAAGGGGGACCACAGAGAGCCACAGCACATACCGCAGAGGAGGCACCATCCCCCCACACACCCAGAACCACTAACATCCAGGGCAGCCAAGCAATGTAATGGAGCCAAGCCAAGCAACAGCTCCCCGGGGCTAACACCACAGAGATATTGACCATAACATTCAACCAAACAACAACTTCAGACACACACCACCGACCAACACAGTCAGTCCCTGCCCCGGTAGGAGGCCGAGAGAACAGGCGCAATCACAGGGCCAAGCGACGTCACCCGTGCCGCACCCACCCACGACAGCCAGAGCAGCACCACGTAGGACCACCACCCCACCACTTGCAGCCACTACCAGCCGAGGGCAAGACGGGTCAAAAGGCACCCAAAATAAGGGCTGCGCACAGCGTCCACACCCCGCAGATGCATCCCACTAGCCCCACACACAAATCTCTTCCACCAGCCGGAAACAGCCCCATGAGAGAACCCACATCAAGGTCTGCAAGGGAAGCCCACAGAGCAATAACCAAAACTCACTGAAAAATCAGGACCCCCTCTCGCCCCGCAACCCCCCAGGCCAGCGAGCCCACAGAGACCACACAGACCCCAGACCCGCCCCATACAGAACCAGAGCCACCAGACCTCGGGACCCCACGGGAAACCGGAATCTAAGTCCTCACTACTGAAAGTCAATATACGCCTATCATGGCTAATTGTTCCACGAACATGCAAAAACTTTTAAAAATTTATTTTAAGTTTTTATTATATTAGTATGGCCGCCTATAATACTGTTAGGTTGAGCTAAGCCCCAGTGCTTAGAGAGCACACCTTATCTATTATCTGACTATTTTTACTGCATCAGCATATTTTGTTGGAGTCTGTTATCACGCAAAGCAGTTTGTTCGCAAAGATGCATTTTCGTTCCTGCTTCATTAATCTATGAATACAAACAAAACAGTTAACTAGTTGAATAATTCGGGTCTCATTAAGTCAAACAGCAGATTTGAGAAATGAGAGCGAATGAGATTGAGGGCAGGAACAAAAAAAAAAAAAAGGCTTCTATGAAAAAGAAGAATTCACTCAGGTACAGATATCTTTTTACTGTCAAGCTGCAATTTCCCCGTGGATTTCTTGTTCTTTTTCTATTATCACTGAAGAGTGACATTTCCCAGCCGCCACTCCTATTTTTGCCAAGTGGGTTGATTGAATCTGAAGACGCAAGAGAAATCATCAGATGGGAATGGCCCTTTGGCCGTCTTGAACGAGTATTTCTCACAATTTAAAAATACATATACAGAAACATTCTTAGTGTTGTTTCAATTTTCCAGCTGTTAACATCTGTATCATATGGAGATGGAATGTAAAATAGCACAGCACGCATATGAAGCAAGGAAATAAATAAAATGAATATGAAATAAATAAAATATGAAATATGAAATAAATAAAAATACTGAAGACATGTAAGATAATATCTGAAGTTTAATGTTTTTTTGCAGAAATTAGCACACTAACTATGAGAATAACTGTGGAGACTGTGAAGATTAGATTTGCACTTCAAACTCAATTAGATTACAAAGAGAAGAAAGCCCCAGGGCACCATAGAGATTTGAGCTCCCCAGATTCACTTCTCATCTGTCACATTCAGTTAGTCTAATGTTACGACACCTTGCCCAGAACAGTCAACTTGTTTAAGAGCCTCTAACCGCTGCTGAGTAAGTCTGGAGAAGAACTTGAAGTTAAAGTAGAACTATTCTATGTTGTTTCATTGCAAGCTTGTGAGGCAGGTATTCCAGGATATTTATTTTCTAATAGCTTTTCAATGCCTCTAGCTAATTCATCACCTGTATGACAACCGAGGATTGTGGAATTTAGTAGGAGAGTGCAGGCTCTCCAATCTTTCATCAAATGCCTTTATAAATCTGTTTGTTGAAACATTATTTCTGCCTGCTCAGATAAAAAGCTCAAGGAGACTCAGTTTTGTTTTGTTTTTTAAATAGGGCAATAATGGTATACTTGCCAGCAGAACGAAGTGATATGATTATTTAAAATCAAAGCCAAGACACTAAATAGAGAAAGAAGAAGATATAGCTTTCTTTTTAGTAAACTAAAGCTGCAGTGAGTAGGTGTAGTAGCTTGATTTTTCTGGGTCTGTTGGTTAAGTCACTTCCAGATGGAGCATAATACATGTTAGGGAGACGAACCAAAGCACGCTTGTGAAATTGTGCACCAAAAATAACTCACTAAGGATTCAAAATGAAGGTTTTCTCCAATGATGCATTTTATGGACACAGCTGTACCTGTGAAATTTTAGATGCTGATGTGAATATAAATAGTGAGTAAGATCTCAGCTGAAAAATGTGAACTAGGTGATGGGCAGATTTTATTGCCAATAATGAACTGAGCCAAAACCAAAAGTGAAACATCCCAGGGGACCAAAAACATGATTCATAAATCTTTATATCTAAGTAACAAGAGATGGAAAGAGATTATATTTCCCTTGAGTCCAAAACATTGAAAAGCTCTGACCTGTCGATTTCATTTCCAGTACATGTTGTATGTCTTACATAATGAAAGTAATAATTATTACATTTCTTTCTTTTTCTTTTAATCTATTATAATTGTTATAAGCAGGAGAAAAAAACATGGCTAAAATATATTTATTCAGGAGTAAAACTCAAATCATTAATTTCATCTCTTATGCATCCACATTTGCACATAGATGTGACAGTGAAGAACTGAAACTGGAAAAAAAAAAGAAAAATGAATGAAATTTAAATTATGTCATTAAACATTACATATAAAGTTTGGTAATATAATGTGTAAAATGTCCAAATTTATTTAACTTTGTGTCTATATTACCATTCATTTATTTACTAATTTAATTTGGGATTAAATTTATTTATTAAATAATTTCATTTTACTTTATTTATATTTATCCCTTTCCTTCTTAAATTTCATATCCCTGTATGTGTTTCTGATCAGTTATGCAAATACAGGGGGCTGGTGGGTCATTGATGTCAGTACTAACTTCTAGGGACCTAACTGATTTTTATACCATCTTATCTAGTGAAATCTGAGGGTGAAAAAAATACTTTAATAGGCTCAAGTCTCCTGTTCCAGTACATTGCTTTTTGTTTTCGAACTGAAAACAAAGATAGGAAGAGATGCAAAGGCATCTGTTTATCTTTATCACTTGTGTTTCAATACACTAAAAGGTTATAATGGAATTTCTGCCTATTGATATCACATACTGATTTACACCACTGGCCATTACTATCTAAAACAACTGTGATGGGCATAACACCCGCAACATATACCATGTGTAGCAACTGCTCAAACACTTATAGTTGCATAAATTTGGGTTGATTTTGCAACAGTAACACTCATTGCGATACTCAAATAAGTAAGCTGGTTTACTCAATAAAGAGACAGATGAGCTCCATTTCATTTCTCTGAATGAACGCTTTTCTGTGTTAAACACTTAATGCTGGACAGAGTGGCCCTCCATGGTACCAATTCACTCTCTCTATTATCTCCAGAGCCCCTGGAAAGATCACTTTCTATTGGTGAATCCATCCATGAAAATGTAAAGAGCTGTTTGGCCCTGAAGTCTGGCTGCCTGCGCACACAGGCGTGAAAAGTCCACCACTGCCCCGATGTGCCAAAGCTCTAGTGGAGGCCAAAGGAAGATGCGGTCCTCTGTATAAACTGTTCGGAGGAGCAAATTTTTGGTAGAGTGCAGCTCCTCTTTGTTATGACAAGGCTAAATATGGCCAAGGGAAGGTCAAAGCCCCTACTAATGAAATAAATCACCAAATGGGTTGAGTAAAAACTAAAGTTAAATAGAGAGGAATAGCTCAACACAGAGAGTACAGAGTTCATGACTGTAGTCTGCTATAAAAGTCAATTGTTCAATTACTTAATTTTTCTTCAAAGTCACTGGGTCAAAGCAATGCATTGGTAAAGTAATCCTTATATCAGGTTTATTGTCACACGTCAAGAAGATTTCTAAAAATTAAATTCAAAAATGTCTGCTGCACATACCATCAAAAACAGTTAAGGTTCATATAAATAATGAGTGATCTTTAGTACATGACAGCACATCCCAAAGTCACACAACTGGGGATTTCACTGAGGTGAAATTCCCTCTAAATGCCACATGTTCTTATTAATGTCAAGTAATGACAGGCTTTGCTATAATAGGGAAAATTAGCTTATTGGTCACACTCAGTTGGTTCACCTACTGGGGGGAGAAGGCAATTTGAAACCACTGAGCACTACAGTCTCTCATAAAACTGAGCCATTATAGAGCCATAAGGACTCACCAAACCTACTTTCGTGGTCATCTAAATGTTCATTTACAAATGACGGTAAAACATATTTGTTTTTTGACAGTGAGATCTCCCTACCATCCTGACCCTCATCATGGAGCACAGCACCCTGCACATCCAGGACACAACAGACAAGTACTTTCATTTACCATCTCAGAGATACAAAAGTGAGCAGAACAGTTTATTTCACACTTGGTTATTTCTCTTGATTATTTAGTGTGACAGCTGTGAAGGGTTTATCCGCAGTATGAAGACGAGGGCTGCTGCTGTCTACAACTCGCTGTTCTGTACTTGCCAACCAAACAGTGAAACGGCACAAGTTTAAAAGTAGTGTTGAGTTGTTGGTTGGGGATTTGGAGTGACAGCTTATTTCAGAGATTTGCTGTGGTGTCACTTATACACTGATGCTTCTGGAACGTGTCTCACAATTACCCGATACTTTGCACTGTAGCTTGTTTTTCTTTTCCCTTGAATTATTGTTTTTATGAGATTCATTTTATTTGAGAATTGAGAAGTGTGTTCAAAAGCTATGCTCTCATTATGAACAGGACCTCAGAAGAGTTCATATCATACTTACAGCGTGACACTCCAAACTTTCTATCTGTCCATTATCTATACCTATTTGGAGCCAATTCCAGCTCTCAGCTCTGGGCAAAAGCAGGGGTAGACCCTGGACAGGTCACCAGTTAATTGCACGAACATTTGCAGACAAACATTCATGCAAATTTACACCCACTCCTACTACACAAATAGACGACTCACACTCACTTCTAAATGCATTTTAACCAATTAACCTGGAATACATGTTTTTGACTGTGGGAGGAAGTCGGAGTATGCGGAGAAAACCCACAGGAAGAACATGCAAACTCCATGCAGAAAGGCCACAGCCAGGATTTAAACCAGCGAACATCTGCTGCAGGCCAGCGGACGCCTGTGCAATACAACTTTGTCATATTAATGGCCCACCATAACAGGAATAAGCACTTTTTATTTATTTATCAACTTTATCTGTTTTTCAACTACTTGTCAATCATATTAACATGATTATTAACAGGAGCTGAGTGAATCCCTGCCTGCAACCCAACAACTTTAAACACTTTAAATATATAACTCTTTAAATATAGATTCTTTCTAATGGTCAGCTGTGAAGAAAAGACATGCTGTGCAGAGGTGTGTAAGAACATCACCCCATTATTAACTCTAATTCTTGTTTCTACTCTGAATTACTAGTTTCAGTTTGATAAAATAGCATTACATTCTTCTGTTGAATTATTGTCTCATTTGGAGCCAAATAATAAAAAATGCTTTAAGCTGGGTGCTACTTGGGTACTACTTTCTACAAATCCCATTTTCAAAAACAATATACAGTATAACAAAAACCTTAAGTCTGAAAACTGTTTAAACTTTAATTTTAATAGGAAAAAAATTACAAAGAAATGGATTTTCAGTCTTCAGTTGCCAATATCAAGATATTTACAAAATATAAATAATTCTAGAAGTTGATGCTAACAAAACACTCAAAGCGGTGTCATTCATTTTTCTATCAGTGATGCATAATACTGCGATGGACTGGCAACCTGTCCAGGGTGTACCCCTGCCTTTCGCCCGAAGTAAGCTGGGATAGACTCCAGCAGACCCCCGTGACCCTGCACAGGAAATAGCAGGTATAGATAATGGATGGATGGATGATGCATCATATGCACAAAGTGTGGTGAGATTTTCTTCTTTTTTTTTCTTTTTTCTACCTCATTAAACATTATCAACACATATAGTTAGCATCATCTGGTATATTTCACTGGTAAGAAAGTAATGCCATCATGCTCATGGAATTCTTAACACTGGATGAACAGCCATTTTTGTAGACTAAAAATTTTAAATTCAAAGTCCAAAGTATCCAGCACTCTGCAAGAGATGCATCTCTCCTGTTATATTGTTTTTCATCATGTTTCATGCCACACACACAACTTGCTGGGAGCCAGTCATGCATCAATCACTTTTACAACAAACACGCACAGTTAATGTCAGCTTGACATCCATGTTAAGTCTGAGAGTCAGATTTTGTTAACTGTTGATCTGTTTCCAAAGACACAATTATAAATACTACAGTTTAAATTCAAGCATTGCATAAAAAAGTTCACATGAAAAGTACAAATGAATTTTGAGAAGAATCATAAAAAGAAAAAACAAAGTTAGTTAGTTAGTTAGTTGCCAAATAAATTCCTCCTCCTCCTTAAAAATGATTTTTTTTTTTAATTTTTCAGTGACAGAGAAAGAGAGGGTGGCTTTACAACCTGTTGGTAAATATATGTTTATTACTACATGTCCAAATAAAACTGGAATCAAACTAAAATCTAATGTCACAGTTAAACCTTGAAAGAAAAAAAGACAGAAAATGGGGTGGGAAATGCAATTAATTGATTAGTGGTAATATTCCTTTACAATTAGTGGTCACAACAGTGCAAAAAGCCATCTTCATTAAACTGCTGTTGTTCCTCTTTGGAAATTCACACAGACTGCATGGCCGTATCTCAGCGCTGCATCAGTGTGAGATGACACACAGCATGCTGATTTTCAGAATCATCTGACAGAAGCATCGCTGGTAAGAGCAGCATACCCGCGACATTGGTTCCCCTTTGCACTCAGCTCTTTTCCACTTTTTTTTTGTGCCTCACAAGGCAAAAACAGAAGTGCAACGAAAATGACCCAACATCCCGCACATCAATCATTCACTTACAAGGAAGAATATCAGTGTAATAATCTCACCTTGAAAGTGCTGATCGTTAGATACCTACATTCAAAAAAAAAGAAAAAGAAAAAAAAAGAACAACAACAAAGCACTTTCAATATCCATACATCTAGGTGATTTGTATCGAGGTGCCTTGATGCTGCATATGCAGAGGATGCATAGCTTTTCTTGTTATGTTTTGCCAAGCATTTCAGAGCGGTCACAGGAGACAATCTGAAACTGCATGGAGAGATTTGTGAATCTCAGTCTGTGCAGCAAACACTGCAAGGGGAAAGTGAAGAGGAGCACAAAGTAATTGGACTGCATACGTAATTAAAAACCGGTATTCTGAGAGCAATCTGATCGTACAGCTAATGTAAATTAAGCCTCTTAGAGTGGATTTCCAGAAGTGAAACTAAAATATAGCACTTTTAAAGGTAGCCGTGAGAACTCTTGGCTGCCTTTCAGTTCCAGCTCCACACAGCTTAAGTTGTTCTCCTCAGGAGAGACATTTGGTGATTGTATCATGGACCTTCGAGCCTAAAGTTAAAAACCCTCCATGATAATATGCTGTGGGGTTTCCAGCAATGTTCAAATACTGAGAAATCTTATTTTGTTTCAATAAAAAGTCTGATTTCTGAGCAGCATTAGAGCAGGATGACTAATGAATCTGTCATGTTGTAAATGAGATGGTGAAATATGTCCATGAGCTTTTAGTATTCAGTACATTCACATTTTTCAACATTAACATGTTTTGACTACTTAACATTAACCTAAGGAATCAAATTCAGTCTTTTCACTCTTTGTTCTTCACGTAGGGAAAAAAATTTAGTTCAACATAAACTAATCATCCATCCATCCATCCATTATCTATACCCGTTAATTTCTGTGCAGTGTCACTGGGGTTTCCTGGAGCCTATCCCAGCTCTCTTTGGGTGAAAGGCAGGGGTACACCCTGGACAGGTTGCCAGTCCATCACAGGGCCACTATTAACGAGACAGTACACAATAAAAGATCTAACTGAGCAAAACCTGTGTTTTTAAAGCTCCTTACTCTCACTACTTTGAACCAAAAAGGTGCAGGCTATTGCAAGCTCATACTCATAGCAGAGGGCTTAGCATAGACTTGACAGATATGAGCCAAAGCATTAGGTGTTCAAAATATTTAAAGTTTTATCAAAACGGTGATGTGCTTCAAAGACGGTCTCATAGCAACAATGGTATCCATGAGCAGCGCCTCACACAAGCCTCTGTTACTCATGGTAGTGCTTCCTTTGAATGAAGGCAGGCAACTTCTCGCAGGTCTTGCTACATGTAAAGATAGCTGTCTTCTAAGTAACAGAGTCCCAAATCCGTCAGCCGTCTCCCACACAGCTTACATAATGCATTGATTTGAGAAAGACAGACTTCAAATAGAAAAAACATGGAAAAACACTAGCAGCAGTATATATAATAATCAAATTTTTTTGTCAAGATCTGTTTTACTCAAAATCACTGTTATAGAACTGAATATACCGCTGCATAGGCCAGTGGTTAAGCAGACGACCCATGTTTGGAGGCTGCAGTCCTCCTGCAGTGGCTGTACATTCCACTCCCAGCCCACAATCCTTTGTTGCATGTCTTCTCACACACTGTCTTCCCTGTTTCTTGTTTTTCTCCACTGTAAATAAAGGCCACACTGAGTATATGATAATACTATTGCACATATTGCTGACTGTTGTGCTGTTCGACCACTCACTGTGTCTTGAAGACAGTGAGGTGTTCATATCACCTGAAGGTAACACACTGCACACGTTTTATGAACAAAAAAAAAAAAAGTAATCATGATAAACTAGTACATTGATTAACTAGATGACAATCAGTGCTATGGTGTTAGAACAGTCTCAATAGTCACAAATGTGCATGACAAGATTCACACCCTGTATTTCTGGTACACACACAAATGTAACTTGATTCACAAATGGCTTCTGGTCTGTAGACTTCGCTGCATTTGTGTGTGAATTTTGAGACTCTCCTGACATCCCTCAATTCACAAAATTGGCCAGATGTATGTGTGCTGGCTGGGATAGCGCCGTTTGAATGGTTTAATGTGATTGGCTTATGAGTAAACCATTTCCCACGAGAGGTTCTTATGACAGGCCGAAACAAGGAAGATATCTGATTGGATGCAGATCATTCCATGTTAAAAAAAAAATACACTTGTGAGTTGAGGCACGTCAGGGGAGTCTCAAAATTCACAGACAAATGCTGTGAAGTCCACAGACCAGAAGCCATTTGTAAATCAAGTTGTATTTGTGTGTGCATCAGAAATACACGTCATTTGTGACTATTGAGACTGTTCAACTCTATACAATGCTACTGGATCAGATTGGATCTTTGCCACCCAGTTTACTGCAGTAATCTGTATTTAAAAAATATCCTCTCGTCCAAACTCTGCGACCACCACAGAGAAACTCTGAGTAATGCATATTTCTAACAATCATTTTAGCAGTAACAGCAAACATCTTCTCATTTCTCCATCTGCCACAGAGAAAATGGTGCCAGGTTAGGTTGGCTGAGCTCAGTCATTCTCTAAAGATGCTTCATGCTGCATTTATGGAGTAATACAACACAACGTCCAGATACATTATATGGCAAATATAACTGTTGATTATTGTATTAAAATTTGCCCACACTGCACTTTTATGCTGCAACAGACATCCAAACCATTGTGGAGCAGCATTAAGTAAAGCTGAGCTTTGCAGGCAAAGACATTAACAAAAAAGGAAGGGTGATGTTCACGTGTACATTCATGTACCTGTACATCTTTAAGGAAAACATTCTGTTACAAAACATGCAAAAGCTACAGTATCATGCCATATACCTTCACATATATATGATATACCCAGTAATACACTGTGCAAGCAGAGCTGTGACAAATTAGGATAAAGAAAATGTGAAAGTAACACCATAAAATGATCAAAAACTGTTGAGGGCACTGTGATGTATAATCCCTCATCATGAGATTCTAGATACTGAGCATTATATCAACAGAACAGCATCAGCAGAAGTGGAGCTAAATGCCTTCATACACAGAGAATTGCTGTGGAAAAAAGTGGTCTATTAGTAGGATTAAAAAGTACAGAGCCCACCTATTTCCACATGCCCATCTCAAACTAAAGCAAAGCTTTCTGATATTAGTCACAGCTGTTGACCACAAAAAGACATCTGACTTTCCTAAAATTAACTTAACTGAAACTTTTGTGTTTTTCCTTCTTAACTTGTCTAAAGAAAAGATCCCAGATTAAAACTTTTTGAATACCCTGACTAGTGCAACATGACTGATTCAGGCCAGTGGACTGATGCTACGTGAAGAAAGTCTGCTGACTGACAGTAGAAATATGACATCTCACCAGAGGGCTGATGGGAGTGCAGGTGCATACTGGTCCAGTCTGCCAGTTTCAACCTTTGTATTCCAACAAATGACACTCTGGCCCTGAAGCACCCTAAACCATCAGCGGTAAGGTAAGCAGTAAGTGAGGACAGTCACTGGAAAGCTGCAAAATACCTTCAGGTACTGTCCCACTTTTTACTAAGAGAAACCATCCCATTAAAAACTTAAAAGCAACTTGTGATGCTTTAAAAAAATGGGATAAAGTTGTGCCACTATATGTCAGCATAAACACAATCTGACGACGGTGCTCAGTCAATTTCAGCTTCAATTAATTCTTTTCAGACAAATAAATACAAAATATCAAGCTTTTAAAGTATTTCTCTGATTAAAATCAAGCTTTGAACTTTGTTATCAATTCTGTAAGATGTTTTTGAGGCATTAATAGACACTTATTATGATCAAAATCAGCCTACGCACATTATAGGGCTGTTGATTATGAATCTGAAAGCACCATCGCAAAAAGGAAAGGCTGGACACCCCAAATGCTCCACATAAAAAAGTGTGGAGTAAGGAAAGCATGAACAAAGAAGAGGAAGTACATTACAGTGCATTACATTTCACGTTACACTACAATGTGGACGCATTCGTCTAAAACTGCATAGCTGTTCAAAGTTCCTTAAGCTGGCTTCTTCAAGAATTCCTCATGGCCAGTGACATATGATGAGGTTCATGGCTGGTGAGGCTCCATCAGAATCAGATTTACAAATGTGTGAAGCCAACAGAGTAGATTATTCACCATTTGATCAGCAGTAGTTAGCAGGTTATGTTTCATATGTGATATCAGCATCTTTTTTAAAGACTTTCCAGCGGCCTTTACTGAATAGGGAAAGGAAGAAAAAAAAGGGGTAAACACAGAGTTTGAATCTGTAATCCTCTACTTGAAGGCCCACTGATTTAACCACTGGACCATTATAATACTGCTGCAGTTTAATCTTCGCATTTATTTGAAGTAAAGCAAACAGATCAGATAAATAAATGTGTTAACGTAGTTTTGGATTGTCTGGACTAACATTGGAATAATGCCAGTGGCCCAGTGCAGCGCTTTATCAATGGTCTGTAAAACAGAGTAAAAGCCGGACGTTTTATGGAATTACATTTATTCTTGTTTTTGTTCTGACTGTCAGGTTTCCTGTTTCCGTGTTTGTCAGAGATCATTTATTCGTTGTTAGTTGTGTTACGTAACTACGACATGCGATTATATCAAATATGTTTGATATTGTTGCAAGCCTAAGATTAGGAAAAGACTGTATGAAATGTTGCAGATTATCACCTTAAACCTAACGATCGAGATGACGGGAGCTCGCTGTGACTCCAGTAAAACTCCTAAGATTTACTAAAGACTTTCAGTTTTTTGTCTGGGACTGTCCAAATCGTTTGGTGTAAGCCCAGCATTAGAAGTATATAACCGTCTTTGCACACTCTCGCGGTCCAGATAAAATGAAGTGGCCGTCCAGATTTGGTCCACGGGCCTTGAGTTTGACAAACGTCTCCTAGAGGTACACAAATGAATCCCTTTTCCAGGTCCACAAAGGACAATGACTGAAACTCCAACAATGATAAAGAAGTCCACCAGCTTTTATTACATTAATAATTCCTCAACCACCACTTTCTTTCTAAAACTCCCATCTCTTTTATTTCTCTCTTCGAAAAAAAAAACAAAAAACCTGTACACAGGATGAAGTGTAATAGGAAGCACTTAGCCACTGCTTTAATAGGTAAGCTGCTTCTACAATACTGAACCATGCATTACAGGGCCATTAAACAAGCAGCTGTAGCTGCATTAGCCTGAAACAGGTTTGTTCAGAAGTGGCAGCAAGCAAGCATGTTGCTACTGTCTCTGAACCTGAAGCTTTTCAGCCTGACTCTGTTGGGATGTATTCACACTCTTCTTTAGAGAGGGTGTGTGTTGTTTTTTTTCCCCTGCAAAATGTATGTATTTTGTTGACATGACCTCCTCCATCCACCTGTGGGGGTCCTGTCAGACCCCAAAGCGTGACCCTGTCATTAAATATGAGTGCATGGCCGTGACTCTGACATGTGGGTTAACATAATAACTGCTATGATAATGAAGCTGTAATTTCCCCCAGAAGCCATGCTGTTCTCAGGTAATTGGTGTGTTTATAGACAGAAATATTATAGTGTGTGTGTGTGTGTGAGGGGCTGTGGCTGCATCTGTTTGTGTGATGTGTGTATGTGTGTGTATGTGGACAGGTGGGCGGCTGTGTTTGGACAGTTGACAGTTGAGTGTGACAGATGACGTTTCAATCCTACCATTATAGAAAGATGAGAGCGAAGAATGAATCTGCGTTTGTCCATGGGATCCACTGGAGGTGGGAGGATGGCTTTCAACTACCCCAGCCACCCACCAACAGACACGCTAAGACACACTTTCCAGATAAGCCGAGCTTTGTGATGACTGCGCTCTTGTTGGCACACAAACATTTTGTTGCAGAGAAGCGGGAGACATAAGCTGACAACCGCGACAGATGATGTCTTTATCCAGCTGTTTCAGAAGACTGCGCGCTCCTTAAGTGCATGTGCGCGAATGGCAACATGCACGCATGCGTGCAACTTTCAGGGTCACATCCACCCTGAGGCATTTTTGGACTTGATTCTACCAGGGCGGGGTAACAGGGAGGGTTTGTTGCAATTCACAACTCAGGAATGTCTGCACTCTCATCTCCTCTTCAGGGAATTTCCTCTTCTCTCATGACCTTGTGGGGTTTTTTTTTCCTTCCTTTTGCTGGCTCTCACTCATTCCTTCATCCCTGAGGTGACAGGTAGAGGGAGGAACGAATGCCAGATGCACACCTGGTTCTTTTTTTGGTGGAAAGAGAATGAACAAAACAGAGGGACAAACAGAAGAGAGAAGGAAAGATAGTCCTTGAGGTAGTCCTTTGCATCTTTGGCTGATTCATGCAGGTTCCTCTGTCTGTAGGTAATTGAGTGTTTCTGCGTGTGCTTCATTGTCCTTGTTGGTTTGTGGATCATTGCATTTATTTATGTGTTCCCAATCTTGCATGCATATTCAATATATGTGTAATATACCATTTTGTGGGCCTATTTCATTCGGATGGCTTTGCAGTCGAGTGAGTGCGTTTCATTATAAGCTTTAGAGAAACTCGTGCAAAACTTTTGCTTTTGTTCCCTTTTGTGCGTGATGTATAGGATAAAGATGTTGCCTATTCAGTTAAACTATGTTGCTGTTATGTGAAATACATTTATTAGACAGGGAGAGATTTTCACAGCATATGATGGGGAGAAAAAAAAAAACAAAAAAACTTTTAGCTGCCTATAAGGAAACACTTTAATCATTTGTGAATACAGTAGCTACTGTTTTGCTAATTGGCTGTGATCTTATCTCACCCTGAAGCGTGGACTTAAGAACGTACAGAGTACAAAAGATGGTTGACAATAATAAAAAAAAAATCCACTCCCTTTAGGGAAACCTGAAGTCAGCACAGGTTTGCGCTTTAGTGTAGGAGGGTTGATAAAATGGTAATGGGATTGGAAACATGCCTCATAGTTGAAGTGATATGGTTAGAAATCCCTAAAGCTTATTTAAAAGTAACTAGAAGACAACCTTGACAGTCAGTGCCGTCCAGCAGTATGGCTTGTGAACTCTGTGTGGCTGGATGAACTCAGCTTCTGTCCACTTCCATTAAAAACAAAGGAAAGACACCAACACATCCCTAAACTGAAATGTACTGAATATCGCCGGTGCTATTAGGGGCAAGACGAGCTCTGCAAAGGCTTTGGGCCCTTTGTTGGACATTTATCCAGTGCACAGTGGGTCTCGCTCATGAAATCATGGTAAATTGCGAGTGGAGTTGCACATAAATCAACTCCGTACTAAAAAAAATCACTCTATATTCATGAACACCACATAGAACCCTGATTTGATTGTAAGTATGCATCTATGATACTGATCAATCACAAAACTGGCTGCATGCTCCCTCTGCTCATTTATTTGCAAGAAGTCATCTAAGTAGGCATGTAGGTGCATCTTTAACCTGTAGGTCAACCTGTGGACACGGGGAGATATTTTTCAGATGCAACACTAGAGGTCATTTTAACTAAAGCGGAGGAAAGACAAAAAAAGATTTTGCTTGTTAGAATAAGCTACAGGTGTGAGGCCTAGAAAGAGGTGAGTTTAAATGGCTTCATATGAAGAAATGAATTCCTCTATGTCAACAAAACTCTCTGTTGCAGACAAACATGTAGTCTATATAAAGGAAAGACCTCATACCTGATGGCCCACAAAATTTGTATACTTGTTGTTGCTCCAATGAATCCATCTGCAGACAAATGTAACTTTCAAAAGCCCCCCAAACTGATTTATTCATGTCCTGCAATGGACTGGAAACCTGTCCAGGGTGTACTCCAACCTTTCACCCACCGAAAGCTGGGATAGGTTCCAGCAGATCCCTGTGGCGCTGCACAGGAATAAGCGGGTCTAGATAATGAATGGATGGATTCATTCATATCACGTTTTATTTAAAAGCAGCAAGTAACTACTGGTGCTGCCTCCTAGCGGATAAAAATAAACACCATTTTCCCAATACGTGGGTCGACTCTGTTAACATAAAAAACATTATAATTCCAATTTATCATGTTCAAAATGTATTTTAAAGGGAATAACAGACCACATCATTAACTTTGAGCATTGACTTTGTAAATTCTGACAGAATGACAGTCAATATTTATGTGCATTCCCTATTTACACACGTTTTACATATGGTTGAAGGAAGAAGAAGACTTAGTTTCTACAACAAACATTTTGGAATAACTAACATTTTCATCATTTTCATCATCTTGCCAAAGCATGTAAGTTTCACTGTGACGAGTAGGTTCTGCTGAACATGAAGCCAACATGAAGAAGAATAAAGATGGCGTTAGAGAAATTTGATGCAGTGCTGCAGTCTTTTGTCTTGCAGTCATATATGGTTGCCGTGTCTTATCAACATACTCAATGACGATGGAATAAACAGTACTTTAAAATTCAGTCATGTATAACTCTTTATTTCAACCCCATGAGACACGTCCTCAGACATGATTTTAGTTCCTGCTTAAAGATATTTACAGAGTTGGGTTGTTTTTTGTTTTTTTTTAACCCATATTTTTTTGGGACCTTTTTCATTTTTGTTCCCTTCTTCCTCTAAACTTGACACAACATGACTTGAACATTTCTAACAGGGCTTTAATTAGCCAAGACATGTTAAATCTGTCTACATTATGAATCAGACCAATAACTTAAAAGACTGGACTTCAACCAAGTTCATAGATATATACAGAGTTAGAACTTTGCTTTCCACCACATATCCATTCACATCTACAGGTTTTAGCTGGTTCAAGTTGGATTTATATGAATAAAATTATTTTGCGGCAGAGATGTTTGATTAATTGTCATGTCAAATCCAGTTCCTTTAATGGATTGGTGACCTTAAGGAGAAGTCACCACCTGGACTCATTTTAAGGAAATATAAAAATCCTGCTAGTGGAATGGATGCAAACTAATACATTTAAAGTTGGCCACTAACATTTATCAAAAAGAATTTACTGAATACTATTTATCCACATGGAAGCATATCAAACTATTAATAAATACTGCACATGACTAAATAATTTGGTCAAATAACTTTAACTTTGACGTTAGTTTCTGGTTTCTACCCATCATGTATCTGATGATTCAGATCTGTGTGAACCATGGTAAGAAGATCTGAGTGAGTACTATCACTTGTTTCCTTCAAATAACTGAACCATGTGTAAGCGGACCCAAGCAAGTCTGTGGACATGGTTTCTGATTTATGAAGCTGGATCTGTCATTGATGTTCTGTCCGCAAGACCTCAGGATTGGCAGGATGTATTCTCCATCTCCATTAGAATAAAAAAACACAGTACTGATGAGTAGAGCAGATACTGAAAGCTCATCGTGAGTTCTGTATATGCCATAATGTAAAGGAAATATGGAAAAAGGTTGAATAAAACAAAAGACCATGTAACAGTTTGAATTTCCTACACATCCTGGATGTTGAGAAAAGCTCTAGTACTAGGATTCTTGGAAGTACTGAATCCCGAGAAGCGTCTAGGGATTCAGGACTTCCAAGTCAACAACAGAGGCACCACTCTCTCATGTCCAAACACACACTGTATCATAACTGGAATAAATCATGCCCAGCCCTACCATTCCACATGTCTGCTCCCAGAAGGTCCAGATGGCATCATGATGAGATTGCATAATGAGATCAGGCTGGTTAGCCGTCCTAATTCTTGTCCTCTTTGATAGAAAGAATCAGTACCTACGGACACAGAAAACAAAATGCCTCTCAATAACAGCCAATCACAAAAAACAAAACATACAGCAACCACAGTTACAGTGTTTACCATGTGGAGTTAGCCAAAAGCTAACTATAGGATGCAGATATCTAATGTACATGACCACAACGAACGCCTTGACAGAGGCAGCAAAGAAACTGAAGAGGGTTTTGTCAGAAGAGGCAAGAAAAATAGAGAGCGCCATCAGCAATTAGATGAGTCGCTGGGGTAGGCGTGGAGTGGAGGGCTGCAAGTTGGATAGCATCCTAGCCTTACTGCTTTTGGATTAGAGAGTAATATTTTCTTACCTTCTACGTCCTGTTCATTTGTTTGGTTGATATTAAGCTGTATTACTTTGCTCACTGGTTCATAATTTATTTTTTGATAGAAGCCAACAGATGAGGTAACAATACAACAACCAAGGAGGGCCCTAAAGAGCACAATCTTACGTGGTGTTCCTTTAAAGAACATTCAAAATGGATGGAGCAGAGATGCTCTATCAAGTAAAGTAAGTAAAATCTTGTTGATCAAAGGTGTTAGCAATTCTGCAGCCATCTTGGTTGTTTTGAATAGTGTCATTTGGACACTTCAGCATGATTATTATATAAATCATATCTCCTCCCTGTTGCGATTGGTTTGGTATATTCTGTACCAGTGGAAAAGGCTGTGAAGTACCAGACCACTTCACCAGAGACCATTTTCACCAAGTGAATTGGAATGGCTGGCCAGGCTACGATGAGACAACCAAAGTAACGGAGTTTGTGCTGTTATAAAAGCAGAGTAATCACTGAGTTGAATTATTACAAACTATTCATGCGATTCTACTCTAAGCGTTATCTTGCAAGTCTTTACTTGACTGTCAATCACAACACCTCCCCAACACGTTAACATTTGTGCAAGACTCGTGCTTCATTTGCTGACATCCACAGTTCAATACTCCAATCTATTGATCCAACTCTATCCCTGTATTATGAAATCCAGCATGAAATTCTCTCCTGTGTCAATTTCCTGAATCTGTGTCTCTACCTCATATTGACAGTTTAACAGCTTGACAACCAAACAAAGCTGGAATTTAAACAAGAAGAGGAAAAAGCTCATTACTCCTACGCAGAGCAAATAAGTCAACTCACAGTTTTAAATAACAATCAATAGCCTGCCTCCTTGAAATTCTCTTGCATGAACATGTTAGCTTCTGCTTAACACATACCAGTCATCACTGCTGGTCGTGTCGTCAACCTGTAGGCACCACAGCATCATCGCAATGAGCACAATTCGGTCGAGGTAACCCACATGATGCCTGAACAGTAGGAGACAGTGAAAATCACCGTCTTAAACTCTGTTCCACACCAAAGACAGCCAGGAAGCTTGATCTTCTGTGCGTCACAGCATTATCACTGAACCACGACTACAATATACGCTTTATTTTCTCTTCAGTCGAGAGACACTGCATGAGATTTTCATTTCATGGCCTTGAGAAGCTTTCAGAGAGAATATAAGTTTCACAGGAAAAACAGAGACTTATCAGGCATATTAACAGGTGGAGGTGAGAGGGACATTGTGTGGTAATGGACAAATTTGCATTTGAGTAAAAAGGTGCATGTTTTCCTTGAGCTGTTCCACTGTTGTACCGCCTTGTGTTTTTTAGGGTATCATGTATTTAATGACTAAAATGTTACTCGTCTTACTGCGATATAGACAGTAGATGACACAAGAGGAAACGAGCAGCAGCAGAGATGATCATTCATCGGTGGCACATGCTCATAGCTTCTGTGCTGAACACAAAAAGTATATTCTATCATGTTTTTCGTTTCCACTAATGCGTGTTTGTAGCAAAGCACTTTGCTTTTGAAAATGTCTGGCTGCATTGATGTGAAGTGGCTGAGTATGTAGGGTCCCTGTGTTGTCTTTGTGCTGCTAAGTGGCCAGGCCTTGGGCACTTGTATTTTTAATTAGCACCAGGTTGTATGAACTGGAAATGCATGAAATGATGGCGGAAGATCTGTCCTTTCACTCAATGCCGCGTGAAGAGGTTTTGTCAGAGACAGTGAAATGGCCAAGGAGGCTGAGGGACAGGGAGCTTTGGACACGAGAAAGCAACCTAAAATGGCAACGGCTGCTGGGTTCACGGCCAGAGCATGAGTGTGCGTGTTCAGCAAGAAAGACACAGAGAAAGTGTAGTGGGGGAAAAATGCAACCTGACAAACACAAGTATTGATTTGAATGTCCCCCTCCCTTCTTTTTACCCTCCTTTGCCCTCGCCATCTCCTCAGCTTTTATTTTCTGCCTGTAGGCTTTTTTTTTTTCTGCCTGTCTAGAGAGCTGCTGGAGGACTTTATTTTCTATCCATCTTGAAGTACTGCAGGAATAGATTGAGGACAGGATGAAGGGGTGGAAAAGAGGAGAAGTCTTGAAGAGGCAGGCAAAAAAAAAAAAAAATGGGTTGGAGAAGAAAAGTGGAAATAGAAATATAGTGAGACACAGTGGTAGAAAAGATGGGGCCGGTAGTTGTTGAAGTAAGAGGAGCCGGTGCAGTTGAAATGGAAGAAGATGGTTAAAATGAGAAGTAAAATGTAAAAAAAAAAAAAAAAAAAGATTGAAAAAGGAGGAATAAGCAGAGAACGCAGTTGACAAAGAGGGAGGGATGAGGGAAAAGGGGGAATGAGACCAGGTTACAGAAGGGAAAGAAGCAGACAGGAGCAAAGGATGCTGGGAGAGGTAAAGAGGGTGTAAATACATAGAGTTTCTGGTCTAGTCTCCTCCTCCCCCCCTTCCCCCATTCCCCCCACCCCCATCCCCTTCCAACACCCCCTTGTTATCTCCATTAGCACCTGCTGGGCTAACGAGGACCCCGTTCCCAGTTGCCAAGGCAACCCCTCAACAACCTTCGCTCACTCTTTCTTCCTTTCTTTTGTCAAACCCTCACCACACACACACACACACACACACACACACACACGCACACACCTCTAACTCAAGCAAGCACTAACTACCTTCAATCTCAACCCCTCCCCTCCTCCCCTCCACCGCTTCCTCTCCAGGTAATGAAAGGGAGATATGAAGCGCAGGGTGTGTGAGAAAGAGGTGGAGGTGGGGAGGGGGGAGGGGGGGCAACGCTGAAAAGGAAAGAAAGAAGATTTGAAGGGAACATGTATTATACCCTGTTTCCATTCCCTCTGCCATATTATCTGCTGCTGTATCCTATTCACTATTCAATGCATTCAGATGGTGCACTCATTGATGTAATGGCTGGATGTGGAGTGGGCAATCTAACTCAGTTTTGTCGCAGGAAACTGATGAGAGAAACCTGTAAACATAGAGCCAATGCTCTGCGTGTTGCCTTCACCAGCCACCTCTCCTGATACTGTGCTGAACACTTTCAACATTACAATCAGGTATTTGTTTAATGGTCTTTTATGGCAAGGTATATTTTGCCATGTCGTACACATACAACAAATCGATGTTTAGGTTCACTGGGAATACACAGCAGACATTTGATATGTTGCAGTATTGTGAAATAATTTAAGTAAGAAAATCAAAGAAATCTAATGTTTTCTGGTGCATTTGCCAAGGAGCGTTCACATTTATTATTCACATTGCTTTTCTTTTTTTTTTGTCTGGCAAAGATGACACAAACATAGAGACAAAGTGTAGAGAAACTGAGAGACGTACTGGCATACGTAAATGTATGATTGATCATTTTTATACCGAGGGATAATGGTAGGGGATCTTGGGAGTAATTAACAACTGCAAAAGAAAAGTATAACAAATGAAGAAGAAATAAAACAAATTTATTAATAGGAAAATGCAATTCTAGACAGCAGGGATGAGTGAAGAGATCAAATATTGTGAAAGTTACTTTATTTAGGGTATGTTGTGTTGGTTGTCTGTCTGTTTTGTAAGAAGAGTAGGATTACCGGATTTTCTAAAAGCTGATAGTTTGTTCTTTTTGTGTTCAGCTGTCTTTTTTTTCCCCTGTACATCTGTGTTCTGAGATGACGTTGATCCAATGAGTGATGTGACAAGCTTTTCTTGAGCTTTTCTCCCAGTTCTGAAAGATTGTTTTCTTGGCGACAGTTAGAGAGGTGAATTATGGATTTTTGTAATTGGTCATGTGGGCTACTTACAAGGTGTCTCCTCGAAGACAGAGTGATGGAGGTAATGGGAATTAAGTTATTGATGTCTATAAAAAAGTTTTTTGTTTTTTTTTAAAAACTTCTTAGATTATACTGGATTTGAATTTGCTTGTGTTCCTGTTTTGTGATAATCCAAAGATGAATAATCACAGTCATATAATATTATAATACTTATTTTGTTTGGAGTCCGAACATGTATATATATGTTTATATATACATATATATGTGTGTGTGTATGTATATATATACATATGTGTGCGTGTGTGTGTGTGTAGATATACACACACACATATCTATCTATCTATATATAGAGATAGATAGATTGATAGATATAGATATGTGTAGACTCTTTCTGACTCCGCTGATGGAGCAGCAACCCATTTATGGTGTACTCTTACATTGGGTCAACTGGGATAGACAACCCACCCTCCTCCCAGCTTAGCTAGTCTTTTTAGGAAACAGCAACTATAGCAAGCTTGGCGCTGCACAGCATTCAGTTTTTTACGTACCAGCACTTTCAAAGCTTATATTGATGCCATGATTATTCTCATTACGTTGATTTGTTCCTTGGTCAATCAGTCACTGCTTCTACAGACACTCAACGATGACCTGTAAATTGAGATTCTGCATGTCTGGAAAGCCCTTGAAGAGATGGGTGGTCTGTCCAGAGTGTACCCCACCTATTGCCCTAATAGCAAATTTGAAAACTCAAGATTCTGCAACCTTGAAGAGGCATTTTATTATTTTTATTTTTATCAAGTAAAAGAAAGTGTTCTTTGATACTTCAGCTGCACTGTTCTGATAACCCAACTGTGTCAGTAGATAACTCACAGTTTGGTCCTTGTTTTCTCAATAACTTTGGGGTGAGTTGTCACTTTTGACAACTATATCTTGGCACCCAGACTATGCTCAAAAAGGGAAAATAATACACAGGTAACATTTATTTCTGAAGAAGGAAAGAAAGGGAGAGAAATGGTGGAGTCAAGAACAGCCATATACGTGTGCCAGAACTGCAGTATCAAATATTTACTTGCACATTTTTAATGGCTTGGTTTGATGTTATCATGTTATTTTGATAAAAGTAGTTTATATATTTCCTTTCAAAACAATATGGAGTTAGAACAGTCTCAACAGCCACAAATGCGCAGCACGATTTCCAAATGCACAGGACAAGATGCATTTCTGATTCACACACAAATATAACTTGATTTACAAACGGCTTCTGGTCTGTGGACTTCACTGCATCTCTGAGTGAATTTTGAGACTCCCCTGCCGTGTCTCCAACTCATAAATGCATTTTTCCTAACCTGAATGATCTGCAACCAAACAGATACCTTGTTTCAGCCAATCATAAGAACGCATCCCACGTGGGAAACGATTTACTCACGATCCAATCACATTAAACCATTCAAACAATGCTATCTGCATGCGAAATTCAATTAGAATGAAGATAGATTTGTGTCTTTATTATTCAATTCCAAAAAGTTGCTTCAATCAAAAAAGTAATATTTTCAGCCAAAGAAAAAGACTGTTCCAATGCAAATTTAAAATTGAAAGAAAAAAAGAGATTTTTTTTTTCGATTGAGGTGAAAAAAGTTTTGATGTTTTTTTTCTTTCTTTTTTTTTTTTGTTTACACAAACATCCCACGGTGGGCGGATGTTTTCCCATTGGTTAGACATATTTGAGAACGACGTCTTTCTGACAAGCAAGTCATGGCTGCCAGCGAGCTGAGGAGTAGTGGTGGAGCAGAGGAGCTCCAGAAA
>JBAMYA010000010.1:1858330-1874981 GCA_037176975.1 Arrhamphus sclerolepis
GGTGGTTTTGGGGGGGGTGGGGGACACTCCCTTGACTTGCCTTGGAAAAAAAAAAACCACCCCCCCCCCCCCCCCCCCCCCCCCGCCCCCAGTAGAAACCTACCAGTTGATGCCACGCCAACTTTATCAGACCTCTTCACTGAGACTGCTCGGTTAAACATTACAGAAGAATTCTGCAGGACATTTTTGACATTCTTTTTATTTTTAGCACTGTTGTGTTGGAAGACGCTGAAGAGGCTTTCCAGGAGTCTTTACTTGCTTTGTATTTTTACCTTGAACATTGATAAAACAATGGCCTCTCCAAACAAGTACTGCAGAGGGAATGACACTAGTTCACATTGCTTTAATAATTCAGAAATATTGGGTTCAGAGTTTTTGTGCTGGTAATTTCTACTACAAATTCTAGCATTGACTTGTTCAAGTCACAGTATATGGGTACTTTTGCAAACTTAATATTTTTTGGACTATTCCAGAGAGTTACTGAAATTATTTTAACAATTGGCTGATGCTGAATTGTTGACATTTGTGGATTACTTTCTGGGCTTACTGAAGATAAGCTGAACGTGCTGAAGATAAGCTGAACATGCTGGCAGCAAGAAAGCAGTTTACAGATTTATTCCTGTTTACTGGGTCTACACTTGTATTTGCTGTCATGTCTCAAATAAACATGTTATTTGAACGATTTTCAGGGCAGCACAGTGGTGTAATGGTTTGTACTATTGCCTCACATCTCGAAGATCCTGTTTTGAATCCAGATTAGCTGTGAGCGTGCATGGCTGGGTGGTCTTGTGATGGGTTGGCAATCTGGCCAGACTGTCCCCAGGAACATGGCAGATTCTGAACAGATCTGAAGTGACTATGGAAATAATATGATTGATCAGTTTTGTTGTTTATTTTCTGTAAGGATAGTTTCTAAGCATGTTTTTTTTCTTTAAATCCATATAAAAACATTAACTAAATTTTTGGTAGTACTTATTTCTTGGAAATCATAGAATACAAAACTTACAATTTAAAGTTTCTGTATATGCAAACAGATCAGCTGACACAACATTACGTAATAGTTTGAAATGGGTTCAAAGCTCAAAAATTCAGGGCAGTAACTTGATATTGAGTTTGAAACTTTGAGTTTTCTCATTTTTTTTCCTGTTTTACAGTGCAGCTCGTTTTTCCTTTTTTATTAATAGTAGTCTATTTTATTCACTCTAGGTCAGACATGCACATAGTAGCCCAGCTCTAGGGTGGGACCCCCTGTAACCCATGCCCAGGTGAGAGACACTGCATACTTGATTTTTCTTTTTCAAATAAGTATATCTTCCCAGTTCTCTGGAACCAGTTTGCCTTGTGAAACTCTACCATGGATGTTTCCCAGAATATAGATCCAAGGATTATTTAGATGCTAAAACATCAACACCAAGATACAGTGGTGATTCAAAGAGGCTGGTCCTCCCCATTGAGAGGAGCCAGTTGAGATGTTTAGGATGCCTCATTAAGCCAACCCAAGCCACACTGAAGAGATGACATCTTTTTTCTGGACGAGCTAAAGGATGTGGTGAGGAAGAGTGAGACCCGGGCCTCTTTTCTGCTACCCCCATGATTAAAACTCAGATAAACAGAAGTTAATGGATAGATCAATGGATGAGCCATCCATTTTTTTTTACCTTCCTGCTGGTCCTCTCCATAACCATTCACACAACCATAATTATGGTACAATCAAGTACTGAAATAGCTTTCTCTACAGAACATATTTCCAACACATCCTGTTTATTATTTTACAGGTAAAGATGATGAGTATCTGCACTGAATCAAATAGACTTGACAGCCCATGACAAAGAGTGCAGTAGACTGCCAAGAATAGCATATAATGACACCAGTTGCATTGTATGTGAAAATACATCCCACATCGAATAACAATTACATCGTTAAGAACAGGACAAAGAATTACAGGCGGAAGGAATTAAGTCGTATTAGTCCATCTGTCATTTACGGATTGTCAGACTCGAGAGAACATCTTCTCTCTGTCGGCGATTTGGTATGGTGAGCCTCTCAATATGCATCACACTCCACATATCCCTCAGTCATGGATCAAATACTGGACTCCAGCATCAGCAGCTTAATGTGATGTCTGGCTAACAAATTAAAGGCAGATAAATGGCATTGATCCGTGAATGTGCTGGCTTCGTGTTAATTGCCACAGAGTAAGTAATGGGTCTTGGTTAAATCTCTTCTAAGGGCTGGCCTTCGGCACAAAAATGATCAAAGTTCCCACACGGAATGGAAAAAAAGAAAGGCTACATACAGTAGCATTTTTCAGACCTACCTTTGTTTTGACAGACAAAATGAAAATTGTGTTGACACAACAAATAATTTCTCATCTTGGCATGTTGTCACTGCTGGTTTACTGCTATAAAACTGAATTACTTTCTCTGTTGGAACAATGCACAAGCCGACAGGTTCGTTACAAACCAGACAGCGGCAGAAAGTCTTTTTTTTTCTGTAGATGCGGCTGCTCTCATCAGTCACTAACAAATATGCCACCTCCTTCTGACCTCTGATGGTGGAGCCTCCCTTTGGGCCAGTCATTGTGATGTAGTGAGGACCAGATGTATCTGGACTGAAGAAAAACACTTTTTCACTCAGAAACTGTAATTTATTGTTGAAAAGGAAAAAAAAGTTTTGCATACCTCCGTGTGTGTTTTAAAACTTGACCGATACTTTCAACCACAGTCCTTTTCATTTATAGCTCAAAAATAGTTACAGCCATGTAAATAAATATGCCTCAGACGTACACGCCCAAAATTTGACCCACCAACATAATGCAATTATTCTTGTTTTGGGGGCTGTTTAGGGCCATTGCACACAGTATAGTGCTACATATGGTTGTGCATTACCCATTGCCACTGCAGTGCCAGATCCAGAGTGGAATGAGTCTGGATTTTGTCCAAACAAGATTAAACAGTCAAGTGTTGACATGAATTTATGAATTATTTGGGAACGGGCGTGAGGCTTCCACACATGCAAACACTTTCATAATGACTCAGATGAGTAAATCTGCCATCTGCCTTTTAGACTTTGCTTCTATGCAGATGTTTAGTTGGGAAAGTATGCTTCAGAAAGAAAAAAAATTGAAGAGGAAGAAACAGCGATGTGCATAATTAACTTATCAAAAATCTTGAATGTGATACAGACAAATAAATACATTGATGTAGTCTGTAAAGCTCAACAATTAAGTTCATTTTCAGGAGGATTTGTATGATATTCCCTTTTGAGCCAGGCTTGTATTGTCTCCATCTGGATCCCTGAGCCTCCAAATGGATTTTGCATTGTCAAAATCACCACTATGATTTTAGCCATATTGACTTCATCCCTGTAAGAGCTAAAATTACCCTCCCTCTCCCTTTCAGCCTCTCCTCTCCTTTTCATTCCATGTTTTTCATGGCATCTCCATTTTGACCCTGTTTTTTCATTTTACCCCCCCTCTCTCTCTCTTTTCCTTTCTCTCCCTCCCCCCTCCCTCCATTCTCTGGAGTAATTGCACTGATAGTGAACAATGCCGCTAATTAATTATGCAACAGCCTAAAATTGAGGTGAGAACGAAGGATGAGAGGAGGAGAGAGGAAGTTTTGTGTCTACAGTGGAGAGATGGAAGGAAGAGAAAAAGGGTGTGTGTGTTTTCAGAGAAAAGGACAGGAATTAGGGGGGCAAAAGTGCACGGGAAAATGAGAGAAAAAGGAATATGAGAGGCAAAGAACATCACAATTGAAATGCAATGCTCGTAACAAAGATCTGTCAAAAAGTGGAGATCAGCAATGGAAAAGCAAATGAGGGCTGTCCTATGCATGAAAATGAGACGGATAGATGTTAACACTGATGGGAAAGTCGAAAGATGATGTAAGCATTCCCCTCTGGTCCCTGGAGGAAGGCACAGATGTGTTCCTCACATGTATCATATGTTCTTGTTATTCACAGTGAATATTCTATGGACAGCTCAGATGCTCTTGGTGGGGTCAAACGGAAGACTGAGATCCAAGTGGGGTCGTCATGGTGAACCAGTTTAGCCAGCGGTGATTTGGGGTTGTTCAACAGTGCCATATGCAACATTTGCAGCTTTCTTTGCCCTGGAAGGCAGAGGGGTGACATTTTTTATGTAAAATGTGCATAGTGAAAAGAACACAAATGTCGACTGTGGACCAAAGCTCATCATTGCTTCAGCAGGAGAGCTGTGCACACAAAGGTGCCCAAAGGATAGCGAGGGCGAAACTACTGTACTGTATGATGACTTTTTTCTTTTTCTTTTTTTTTTCTCAAATGTTGGCAACATTCCAGAGGTATGAAAGAGTTGACTGACAGGTTTCTCAGAAAATGCCACAGAGATAAAGTACAAAAGCTCAATTTTCTGCCATGATTTTCCAGTTCAAGGTTCTTTATTGTCATGTACCATGTAAGAACTAACATAACTGGTAATGAACATTTTTGTGCTCATTGTAAGCTCAAACTTTGCAGAGTAAAATGAGTGAGACAGGCTCCAACAGATCTCTGTAGCCATCCATCCATTATCTATTCCCGTTCATTGCTGTGCAGGGTCACGGGGGTCTGCTGGAGCCGGTCCCAGCTGTCTTCGGCCGAAAGGCAGAGGTACACCCTGGACAGGTCAATCTCTGTAACCCTGCAAGGGAATTAGGAGGTGTAGATAATGCAAGGATGGATGTTACAGTTCATAACAAGGTTTTAGGAGATGAAACTCTACCCCACTCTTCTATGAGCTGTGCCCTTTTGAAATCAGTCTTGCAGCTTTGTACGACCAGCATCAGAAATCCAGGAGGATGTGAAGATGGGTCTAAATGAAGATGGAAAAACCTGGACAATTCCACTCTGATCTGGATTTGTGATGTCACAGAACCTAGAAAGTCTAAAGTGCTCAGTGAATGATGTTTTCAGGATAAGGAGGCCCCCTCCAAAAAAAGAAAAACAAAATCACCACACTGCATTTTTTTAGTTTTTGAATTTGCAGAATCCCAAACATATGACTTCAGAAGATTAATTTTTATTCATATGCTCACCTTTACCACACACAGCGCAGCTGTGGGAAATTTAAATGTCACTAATTATTCCTTTACTGGGAGTAAAGGAGCAATCAGTTGTCCTCATTTTCTCTCCAACAATTAATTACAAAACTGTTTTGCTTCTTTTCACTTTACATTTTTGTTTGGCTAAGAGTTCTGTGATGTGCCAATTAGATTTCATGTTCTGCACAGTTCTGCCATCCTCAAGCGACTGTTACACATTTCCAGATTCCCATTTCTTGCAGCACTCATTTGGACACTGTTATGCCTCTGTTACTACCTCCAAAGGTGGAACAGAGGCCTAAAGATGGCGCTATAAAGGCAGGAGTAACTGGCTGATTGGGGTTTATAGGGTTGTACTGAACGAAGGGATCCGACATCTGCAATTCACCTGGTCCCCACCGGTGTCCAGAGTCCAGCAGTCTAGCTATTTTTTTTTGTGTTAAGAAAAAAAAGACTGACAACATGAGTAAACACTAACTACGGGGCAGCTGCTGATTTTCTGTTCAAAGTCAAGGACAAACCAGCAGGTCCAGCTTGGCTATACAGTAGTGAGCTGATTTCATGAAAAAGTCTTAATTAAACTGTTTCTTTCGCTGGCTGATTGGCCGTACTTCACTCTTGCCTGTATGACTGTCAGCTGTATATTTAGATTTGTCTTTGAAAGAGCTGCTACATAAGTTTTATAGAAAACAGCAGTACCATTATATCATATTTGCCTTCATTTGGACTGACATCAAACTGCAGCACCTCATTACATTCCCATCCAGAAACCATCTGCTCAATATTATTTTAAAAAATCTGTATCTTTCATAAGTGGGTGTCTTCTATTTTAAGAGAGAACAAATATCATGTGCTGACTGAGGCTTAGTCGGCAAGATAGGATCAGACGAGGCCTCGTTGAAGTGCCACCTTCCTCTGCCTCTGTGCCACGTCCCCCTTCTGTTTTTCAGTGCTGTATTATTCAAATTAATACGAAGCATTATCAGTCTCATATTCCAAAATTCCCTTCACTTCACCTGCTCTACTGCGTTCATTCACTTTACGCCTCACCTCAGTTCCCTTCTCTTCCTCTTCCACTTTCCTCCAAATCCCCAAGCTCCCCGCTATCCCCCACCCCCAACCACCACCCCCTGCTTTCCCTCCTCTCGCTGTCTTCTCCATCGCTGCCGCCCTCTCCAGCTGAAGTGCTGGCTCGACTAATTAAAATCCTTAATCAGGATTCATAATTAGGTCTAATCAGAGCCTTTCACATCATTCCCTTGCATTCCTCCTTCGCTGGTGGTGAGGGCTGAGCTGCTTATGAAATAATTCAGGCAACTTGATGTGTCCTAATGTGGAGCAGGGAGCAGAGCTTCATTGAAAATGAAACAGAGAAGACCATGATTGGGACCAGACGGCTGATTGCTTCCCCTTCCTCCAGACCTCCCCCCTCTGATTCTCTGCTTCATGAGCTGAAATTTATTGTCTCTGTTTCTGCTCTCTCTTTCTGACTTCTTCTTCTTTGTGGGGATTTTGTTGTTGTTGTTGTTATTTGGTCTTTTTCATGTGTGCTCATAGGGCGCCCTGGTGGCCATAATGTTGGGTAATAAACCCAACAAGCTTCCACATTAAAGCTCCCTGCTCTTTCTCTGCGACATCCACTTGTTTCTCATCAGCACACAAATGTTCTCTCTGTTCTCCGCTGCCTTCTGTCCACCTGAGCTCTCATCTGTTAGAATTAATGCACGCTGCAATACAGGACAAGAGCAGACGATTACACTGTTCAATATGCAAAAGGCCGCAACACAGCTTTGACTACAGCCTTTCTGCTTTGTTGCCATGTCTGTGTTCTGCTGTCATCATTTCAGCAAAAGAGGAATATGATCCCACTGCAAAGGAGCTGCACCTTTTGAATTTCACTGGTCTGTGTCATCGGGGCTCATAGAGTCCCGACCATGCAGAACGTTTCTCTTGTGCCTGTGTGTCAGCCTCCCACTGTATGAATAAGGAATTGTTAAATGAAAAAAAAAAGAAAAAGAAATCGCTTCCAAATAGAAAACAGCAAACAGTAGGAGCCAAGAAGAAGCTGCATAGAACAGATTTCAGCATGATGCTTTTTCTGGCCTCTTTGTCTGTGCTGTCAGAACTGTACCATTTAAAAAAAATATTAAAAAAATATATATATACACCAGGTGTCCAAGAACGTGCTCATGCTGGGGTACACGCATGTAATCGCAATTATGATGGCAGTGATTTTCCAGTGAGCCACATAGAAATTTTTCAAAATTACGACTTGCATTGTTCTGTGCAAGCTATTAAGCTTAAAACGGAGTGGTTACCTTGACGACCATAAATCCAGCCAGGTAGTGCAAGAGGATGATGGATATTGAGGGCGAAGAATAGAGGGAATTGGTGTCATTTTCTAAAAAGGTTACTTTATTATCACAGGTTGTCATGTTATGTTGAGCAAGGTGGTCTTTGGACCTGTTTATGCTCACTCGAAATGGCAAGTGTACCCCGTTAAAAACACATATGACAGCACATTTACAAGACTCTTGAAGTGTGGGAGGTGGTAATGAATCATATACCATTCCTGGTGGTGAGCCTTCAAAAAAAAGAAAAAAGAAACCCCTAGAATGAAAAATAGGCAAGAGTGGATGTATATGGACTTAATATTCAATATACAGTAGCAAATACCTGTAGTTTGGCATTTACACTCCAACTGTGGCACTCATCACAGACCTTGCCAACAATGAGATACTGAGGAGTTATGAGCAACCTGAAGATGTATGAAAAGAACTGGACAAACACTCAGTGATGTCATCCATATGTTTTCTGAAGAGTTTGAGTTTGTGGCCTGTTTATTCAAATTGTATCTTTCCATCCAGCCATATTGTAGGTGTCACAACCAAAACAACATCTTATACCCTGCTCCTGCAACTAGCATTACATGGGGGCAGGCAGGAATTTTTAAATTAAACCCCAACGTCTGTGGGGGTTTTTTATAGCAAAATCGGACAGGATAAGCTGATAAGTCTGTATTTTATTATAATTAACAAACATTAAGATATGTCATCAAAGCCTTGCATGCGGTGCTGCAATCAAACGAGCAATAGTTTATCTTATCGCATGCACCCATGCACCTCATCATCGCTCTTCGGCTCTGAACTCCTTTCTTTTTAAGGAACTCCAGATTGACGGATTTCTTGAATTTTGTCTCAAAATATAATTATGTAATCTACTGCAGCCGCTATAATTACAGGCAGAAAAGGCAGCTAGAGGAAATTAAAAAAAAACAAAAAAACAACAACATATATATATATGTCCCACAAATGTAGTATCCCTAGATGAATTACTGAGATGTGTATTCGGTTTAAAATGATGCCATGACCTTTGTGTTGGCTGAAATAGTATGGCACTTTGGGCGGAATTTTTATGTTACAAATCACAGACATGGCGCCTTCACACTTGATTGATATCACAAATGTCATGCTCAATTATTAATTATTACTACAGGTCCTCAGGTGATACCAGTCCAGTGTGAATAGGGCATTAAACAAGTGCTGAGTTGAACCTAAGACTGCTGGAACTTTGACTAAACTTCACTATGCTGTAACTCAGTGTACATCGAAGAAGGATATACAGTATGTAAATGCAAACCAACTCAAGTTCTCTGTCTAAACTACCTTGCAGACTTTGCCAAAACAGTAAAATTGTGTATTTTTGTATCATTACTTACATATCAAAGTTCCTGAAACTAAACAGCCTCCACAGTTCATGTTGCAGAGTGTGATCTCCATGTAAACCAAGATTTTGTCATGTTCAGCATGTCCTTCTCTTAATCCCCGTATCGTTTAGATTATAGAAGGTTACGATGAGGGTTAGACTTCAGGGAGAAGGTCTAGGTATTAGATTTAAGTTGCAAACTTCACTGCTAACTACACTAGGGTTTAGTTAGTCGCTTGCTCATTGATGTTGTAGCTTTGTCCAAATGTGCATATAGCAAAAATATAGATACATATATGTAAGGCTCAGCTTTACTCAAACACAGGCCAAGTGTATTTCTTGTTGTGTCATCATCAGCCTCAAAACTGGTTTCAGGCAACATAGATTAAAGACACTGAGATCAGTCCTGAACCTTGAGGTTTATGAAGTTGCACAAAAGGATAAGTGGTTCTTTTGATCAGCCCTCCTGTTCTGCCAGTCAAACATCCCTTGTGGATATCCTCTAGTACAAAAATATGGGGACTAATCACAGTCATCACTCTTTTCTGAAATGCGTTCTAAAATAATTAATTCAGTTAAAATAAAAAAAAAAAATAAAAAAAAAACAAAAAAAAAAAAACAAAACAAAACAAAACAAACAGGAGGCATTATCACACCAAAAAGCCATTTCAAAGGCTGTGTGTGTGTAAAAACTGTTCCCAGTATGGCGTTGTTCCAGGTATCTGCTGGAGCCATCCACTCAGCTTGGGGGCTACAGCCCCCAGTACCCCCGATCACGACTGGCACCAACCCACATCTTTTCTAGCTCTTCCTTCAGTCCTTGGTATTTCAAGCTTTTGTGTTCCTTCTTTCGGACTCTGCAATCGCTTGGGACGACTATCACAACAGTCATCCTCTGATGTTGATCCACCACCACTATGTCGGGCTGGTTAACCATCCTCCAGTTTGTCAGTCTGGATCTGGAAGTCCCACAGGATCTTGACCAGGTCATTCTCAACCACCCTTGGAGGTGTCTTCCATCTCGACCCTGGGACCTCTGGTCGGTCGAACAGATTTATATGTACATATATGAATATGTAATTATCCTTTTCAAACAGTACCAATACTTTTTATTAAATTAACTTGGTTATTCATTTGAAAATAGGTTTTGATTGCAAGACTTGAGCTTCAGTTTAAAAAATTATGCATTGGAGTGTGCTAATTTCTTTTTTCTTTTAGTTCATTATAAAATGAAAAACTGCTGTTCTTAAATTAACAGCTTTGAGACAAAAGAAGAAAAAAAAATCAGAATTAATCAGCTCTGCCGTGACATCTGTTACAGCCTGGTTGGACGACCACATCCTAAAAATGTGAAATTAAAGGTGTTCTCTCCTCAATACATGCACAAATGCATAAATCATGAACTGCTACTTCTTGAATTCGTCACTTTTAATAAGTGGGCAACCTTTGGACAAATACTGAAATCAGATGAGAGCATAGCAGGGACGAAGACTTGCTTCAAATTTCATCCTCCTCATTTTAGCACATGCACAGATTGCTCATAATTGCAGCCACTTTATGTTCCATAGGCACTGCAATATGCAGCATGGAGACCAATAAAGACTGCTGCTTACTGAGCAGTTGTCTTTTTTTGTTTATGGTTATTGCTTTTATGTTTCATAATTAATGTGACACCGAAGTATTGACGTTTAAATGTTCCACAAGGAAATTGCAATCTTTCTCCCATCAGTCCCGAAAGTAAAGAACATGTACTGCATGGGCATATATGATCTGAGTGGAGTGGAGGGGGGGGCGGCATCACAAATTTTGATCGCTGGATTATGCCCCCTCTTAACAGCCCGTGAGCTTTTTTTTTAAAAATTTTTTAATTATTGCTCATCGTAGTAGAAGGGTTGAGACGTGAATTAAATCTGCAGATTGGCATGACAACACACTGCTATTCAACAGTTTAAAAATTCAAATGCACTTTTAATAAATGCATGAAGCTGCACCTGTGGCCACTTTGGAGTTACTCTTGCTCTCCTTGCTGAAACTGTTGTAATTTTCAAGAATGCCAAGTGAATTAACACATGCCCGTGTGTTGTTTTGTTTTGTTTTTTTTCCCAAGTGCACACGCTTTGACTTAATGTCATAAAATGATACGTACCTTTATCCAAAATCCCATTATTAAAATGTTTGTAGTGCTTCAGAGAAAGTAAAGGGCCAGAGTGGATCTATCAAGGTCAAAAGAAATGCAAATTACTGGTCAAAAGTGTGTATCTGAATGTAGATGAGCCCACAAGAAGTATTTCTTTAAATTTGAAAAGCTGCTGCCGAATCAAAAGACCATTCTCGGTAGATGTCATGTGAATGAGAGCAAGGTGGTCTGGCAGCCTGATGATGTGATATGCACACACACACCTACTGTGTAGCTGCCTGAGCAGGCATTTTCAGGGGTATTAGCAGCCCCGTAACATGGTGGGCCATTAACAGCCGAATAATATCAAAACTTGACCCTTGACATTTATAGCAGCTTATATCTCCTTGCTGATAGATGCAGGCTCTGCATACGGCACTGGAAATGAACAACACGGTGGCAGGGGAAGGCAAAAATCCCTCCATCTTAAGTCTCGCTGGAGCGAATAGTAGAGCGGCTTAGGAGAGCTGGGGGCGGGAGGCAGCTCACAAAGAGACAGAGAATCTTGGGATCATGGGATAATGAGAATGGAGAGAGCAGACTTTCCCTCTTTTACAAGGTTGCAGACACACTTCGACTCAAAACTGACTTCCATAACCCAGCGTGACAGACTGCATTCAACCAAATGATGACACTTGTTGATCTGATGGCAGAGTCATGGATGTCATACGTCCCCCAGTTTTGTACTTATTCTCTATTTCTACTATATGCTACTCAAATTGTTTTCAGTCTTGGCCAGCTGTGCCCATTCAGTTTGTAAAACTTATCCCTGTGAAATGGGTCTGGTGCTGTTCTCTTTCGTCTTTGCTCCCGTCTCACTGTGAGATCGGCCATCGTTTTTTTTTTTCCCATGATTGCCCATTTTTCGTCTGACATAGCCACAATCGTACGGTGTGAACCGGCCATAATGAAAACCAACAACCGTCATTCATCAGTGTTCCTCCTCCACTGTTCACCACTTCGGATATCTTATGTCTTTTTTATTGAATGACTATCCAGTGGTGTCCAGAGGCAGTTTCTTGTCCATCTGTTGGTACTTTCCCCAGAAATCAAAGTCAAATTTATTCTTTGTATCCAAGAGGAAAATAGTTTGGATGGCAGGCGAGGCCATTACTCATGTGTTTCTCACTTTGCTTGTCACTCAACATAGTTCCCCTATGTTTCAATTCATTTCAGAGTGTATTACAGTGATTCTCTTGTACGAAACACAGCCTCCACCCTGTGCTCAGGGCAGAATGGCTAACAAAGAAGTGACAGTTTGCTGTTGCATCTCCAAGTTACCCAAATCCCCTCCTGTGCCACATTTTAACCTTTTACCCTTCCCCCTTCGGTCTTGCTTCCCCTTTCCAACATTATTTCACTTTATTTTGGTTTCCTCCCTCGAACAATATGCCCCGAAGCAGCGCTTCCCATGTGACCAAGTGGCAGCCTGATCGTCAGCTTACCTCTACCTGACTTCATCTCTTTCACCCCTCCCTTGCCCTGAAATTTTCCACCCATTTCCCTTCCATCCATCTACCTCCCAACACCCCCAAATGACTCAGTGCCCACCTGCCCTGCAGCTATCCTCTATCAGTCAATCTCCATCACACACACACACAAAGGATATCTATGTGTGCTCCATGGGGTACATGTGTTCAGTAACGACTGTGAAGGACTAAAGTGACAGCTTTGGCCTGTAGGGATCAGCTGAACTTCTGTGTGCAGGTTAGTGCATGTGTGTTGCACATGCTCAAGGGTGTCCGCGCACATGTAAATGCGGTTATCTTTATAAATATGTATGGTAATGCAAGAAGGAGGGTGTGAATAAAACATGCAACAGGCGATGGTATTTTGTAAGGATCTTAATCTTTGAAGCCTGGGTGGTGATTGTGAGGGCTTCACGATATCCTGTCCAAATGTCACTGCTTTCTGTGGGTTATGCAAAACTGAACATGTGTGTTATGGCTTTTCTTCATGACAGGATTTACACTACAATAGCACTGACGTTTGAATATATTCTGGAAGAGAATGGCAATGGTTGTGGTAATATAATTTAAAGGGTGGACATAAAAAGTTTGCTATGCAGCCATAAGCTTCGAATTATAAAACAATACAACTTTAAAGGAATTCATTTGCAGAACAAATGCTTGATTCTGTGCAGATCACTTAGTTTGACAGACTCATGAATTTCAAGACCTGGTTATAATACCCTCTACAATCTGTTTTCTCAGTAACAAAAAAGTCCAGTTTACTTACCTGGGTATATCTATTATTATTGATATGTGTCTGTACTTTGTATGTTGATAATGTTTGGAAGATTCAGTCACCCACAGAGCAAATTACAGCGATGTTTTGCCTCTAAT
This sequence comes from Arrhamphus sclerolepis, assembly GCA_037176975.1. Lineage (NCBI taxonomy): Eukaryota > Metazoa > Chordata > Actinopteri > Beloniformes > Hemiramphidae > Arrhamphus > Arrhamphus sclerolepis. The sequence continues at coordinate 1,871,620 of JBAMYA010000010.1, forward strand.
ATTCCCACTCGGGCAGGTTTGCCACTTTGGTTCAAACTGAAACAACACATCAGAGATGATGTCCTGGAAAATCCTGTGAGTGCGTTCAACACGTCAGATTTATCACTTCGCCAATAACATTTATAAGTATTGACTGTATGGACCAACTAAAACAAGGCCACAAAGGTCATGTTATCCCTTTGCTTTTCCTGCTATGTCCTATCACACTTTGGCACAAAACTGTTCCTTGCAAGAGCTAGAAGTTGCCTATGCACCATCTCGATATGGTCATTCTGTGTTTTGTAATGAATCTTGAGATGAGTAAGATAATATGGGAATAATAATAGGAATAATATGGTTCTGTTTCACTTGATGATGGGGTAAAGACTCTAGCAACACTTCTAGTGTATGAAACAACTTGAATATGTTTTCTCAGCTGCCGCAAGCAGAAATATGTGGCTCTATTTGGACATACTTTTGACTTTTATGGCTTAGTAGTGTCACTCCCAATTGTTATGTGGGCCTGATGTAGGTCAAAGATATGTTGGGCCTCACTTGGGTTAGGGAGTGTATGGGCCAAATATTGGCCAAATGTCATAAATGTTCTGTGACATGGTTGTTGTTGGGTTGTTGAAAAGTGTTGTGAGAATCTAGAGTGGCCCAAAGGCCCAAATTAAATGTTGATTTGGGTCACATCTGCTAGTTGTGTGGCTGAATTCAAGCAGCCACAGTCACCTTAAGTTAACGTCACGAGTCAAAACCAATGTAGATGAAAGAAAACTGAATGTGTGGGCCAAGTTTGAGTCAAACATTCTTTGCTTTCTGGGGCTTGCAACCTTTTTCAGGCTCGTCGTAAAAGATCCTGTGACAGGATTTTAATAGGACAAATAAGACACAAAAAAATGCACATTTACCAAACAGACAGACCACAATAGCTATGGTAACCAATGAAAACTTAGAGTTTGGCTGGACTTCAAGCTAGTTTTTTTCCCTAGTTTGTTTTTGAAACAACAGCTCAAGATGCACTCCTTTGACGTGATCAAACCCCAAACAATTTAGGTTGAACGATTAAAGATAAAGTACATACACCTTCAGACTACTTCACTGCAGCAGAGAATGCTGCCGTTCACAAGTTAGTGAGGTCAGCATTTGTGATGGTAGAGGCATACTCAGGAGAAATGCTTGAAAATTGGACAACTTGACTGTGAATGCTGTCTTTTTAACCGAGAGTGGATATTAAATATCTGGTCACAAGAGCTAGTTCAAAGGATGTACACTTAATCTGCCAAGAGAGTACTTCCATGTTCAACAGAAAAATCCAGACTCAAAACAAACTTTTCTGTGATTTTTTTTTTCTTTTGGAAAACTGCCTGTGAGACAGCTGGCATACAGCACTTATATTTCAATTTAATTATCCAGCCAGCAGCCCCTTTACTACATTGACTAAGTCAATGTGGCCTGCATTCACTCTGCTGTACTACAGAGGTGATATTTATTAATCTATCTTAAATTTATCAACAATAATGGAACAAAAAGTACTTTATATGGTAGCTACTGATATTCATATTCCTGTCCAAATGAGCTATAATCCTTTTGACAGCTGATCCTCCTCCATCTGGTCAAAAGTTTGTTTTTTTCTGGATTGACTGGTATACTACCAAGTAAAGACTCAACAAGTCAAAGTCCCATCAGCTTGATTATTCGTCATCCTAATTAGCAACTATTACCATACTAACATGGCAAACTAAAGCTTGATTTGTGCTTCTGAGTCATGCAGAGTTAGTTTTAATTACTGACTGTTAATGCCAGCAGTGCTGTAGGATTTATTCTTGTGTGTTGTGTTTCTCTCTGTAATTTATGTCATTTGCTTCCTTAATGTACCTCATACAAAGTGACTGAATCAGAAAAGATCTTGTTTAAGGTGGAGCTGATGCATGTTGAACATCATCTGTTTCCAAAACTAATTGTGGACCGCATGTGTCACGTCACGTTGGTTATTTTTGTCAAAAATTTAGGAATTTTAGCTTTAGCTTTAGTCAAAGCATGTACCAGTCAGTTTGCGGCTAGGCTAGGTTGCGGTCGGGGGCGGGGCAATAGAGCTCCAGACCGTGACGTCAGAATTCCCAGTATGAAACAATCTAGAATGTAAACAACGCCATACTAGCAGTAAAGCTGAAGTGGCCATTTCTGTGCGGATAAATGGTAATAACAGTGCCTGATAGCTGTTCTGTGCCGGGATGCCAGAATATTAGAAAAAGGGGAACAGATAGAGCTTTTTATCGGATATTCCACTCTTTTCATTGATTGCTCAATGGGTCATTCAGTCTTTGTGAATGACTAACCTGAAAATAACCTAACCTAAATGAAAATGTTTAGGTGCCACCTCACGCATAAAATAAAATCTATCATGTGGTGCCAAAACATTTTCATTCACACAGTAAAGAAACAATCTCTTTTATCTGATAAAAATCCTTGATAATACTTGTTTCAAATTAACATGCCGATTACATTAGCCTACAGTTGTTGTGCCTTTCTTTAGCGCTTTTGTTAATTAAATGAGTGACGTGCCACTTACCCTTCCACTAACAATAAAATAATCCTTTGTTGAAAGATTCCAAAGCTGAATATTGTTCACAAATCCAGGGCATACCGTCCATTTATACCCCTCGAGGCTTTTGTAATTTCTTTCCCCTATGAAGGGAAGTTGATTAAGTAGTTGTATATGTTGGGATATTGAAGGTCTGGCAGCTCCATTGCAGTTTCAGTGCTTTCAAAAAGTATTCCTGGTGCATTGTATCAGTCAGTAATATTGAGTCTTTCTATTTTAGCAACATAGTTTTCAATATCGTTTGGGTTTAAATGCGCAGTAAACTCAGATGCTCGTAAGTTCATAATTATGCTTTGAGTTTTGACTTGCACGAGCGGCTCTGTTTCCTGCCACAGTGGCGCTGTAAACAAGACTGGTCACGTGGGTTCTGGCACTCTATAGCGGCTCATATCCATATTGCAGGAATATGGAGGAAAAATTAATAATTGTGGTGTATAGTTGTCCTATTTTTTATGATCAAAGTTTACATTCGCACAGAGCATAGTTACCAGCAGTTAGCTGGGTCAACTCAACAAATACCTCTCTTCCTGGATATGTAGAGGGCAGCAGTTTGATGAAGAGATAGATGTGTAGCTTATAATTATGTGATTTGCACTCTGCACAGTACTACACTATGGTTGTTTAAAGGTAAATAATGATCCATCCATCCATTATCAATACCCGCTATGTCCCGTGCAGGGTCACGGGGTAAATAATGATGTAAAATTAATTATCTATATCACTTGTTTTAGCTTGTTGCTTTCTTTAACGGGATGTTTTTTTCCCTACAAAAAGC
>JBAMYA010000010.1:1882699-1932940 GCA_037176975.1 Arrhamphus sclerolepis
CCCTTGCTTTAAGAAATTTACGCTAACTGGACCTCTTTGAATTTTAATTGAATACTCACGCTCTATACCTACAGGTCCTGACTAGGAGGTCCAGAAATACTGTTCCCTTCCTCCCCTAAGACTCATTCAGTGATTTTTATTTATTTATCTATCTATTTTTGCTCCCATGAGAAGTTCCATGTTTGAAAAGGTTAATGGAAGCTGAAAAAATCTAGGGAAGCAAAAAAAAACAGTCTTATAATAAAGTTTTCATGCTTGTGCTCACTTAAATGTGGCTCTGATGACATTTTTACTCACATGACTGATCACAAGAGGAAACGAGTATCTTCACTTCTGGAGAATATACATGGCTAAGAAAAACTACAACATTTTAACCAAAACAGGCTCCAGCCTGTTTCCACTAACCTGAAAAGATTTGTTTGTTTTTCCCTTAAAATGTAGTTTCCATCTGGTGATGGTCCATCTATGATGTTTATTACATGTGCAGTGCAGTCCAGACCTGGTCCAGTTTATTACTGCCAACCAGTTAATTAAAACCTTCCTTATGAAAACTGTCTATTTAAGAACATTAAAAAAAAAAAAATCTGTTTGATATTGACAATTGGATGTAATCCAGGTCTTATTTTGGCTCATTTCTCACCTTTGCCCACTTCATCAAAGCTAACTTTTCTTTTTTACATTCTTTATCTATGTCTTCTTCATTTGCTATCTCATCCAAACGTAATGTTATTTCCACCCGTTTTGTTTCTCTTATCCTCCTAAAATTGTAGCAAGTCTTGGAGAGAGACTTTGTTTTTGATTGATATCAATTTCTAATTTGGAGTTGGAGTTCTTGCAGGATTAACACGGAAATATTTAATTGTACCCCTGGGACATTTTCACGGGTTCCATTTCTGTTCCAAAACAAAGAATGCAATATGCAATTTATTGATATAAAGCCTCGCAAAAGACATTAGAAAAACAATAAGAAGTATGATATTAGGTTTTAGGCAGTCTTTTTTCTTTTTAGACACTGAGCCTACCCGCTTTCTCTCTGCGTTGTTACTTTCAGTGTCTCATTTGTCTATTGATGAGAGGTGTCTAATCATTTTTAGATTTTGATCCTCAGGTCTTTTTTTAGTTCATATTACGTTATTAGTATGCAACAGTTGAAAAGAGCACTACCTGGCAAAAGACCCCGTTTGATTTATTCCTCTCCTCTCACCTCCAACCCCCCTTTTTTCCCCTTTGTCATTGCTATTATTAAAGACATTCCCCCTTTTTAAAATCCAAAATTACTCCTCACAGATGGGGCTATATCATGTCCTGGCTGCCACGACCCGTCCCCCCTCACCAAAACCCCGCAGGTACACGCAAAAAGCTACTTAGTTTGCTCAACCATCAAGGTGAAATAATGTGATGCTGAGTGCCGGATGCCTGAGGGTTGATGCCATGTTTCTTCAGGCCTGGTTAGTCTTCACACCGCTGCTGGCCAAGTAAACCCAACACACACAAAAAGTAGAAACCACCAGCTGAAAATGCCCTGTGGCTCTCACTCGCTGACAAATAGCTTGTGGATTCCGTGTGCGAGACATCAGCAGTCCTGCAAGTGCTGTTCCATCTAAGATTCATGTTGTGCGTCAAAGAGAAAGGGCAGCCAAAGAGCACCTCCCAGAGGTTTGTTTCCCCATATAATTCAGTACAAAATATCTCTGCAGGGCTCTTCTTACATCCCTTGTCTATTTCCCATCATGTTGACTCTGAATTTCCAAATTTTACATTCCTTAGTGTCAAAAATAATTAAACATTTTTTTTCTTTTGGCCTTGACAAGCTGAGGATGAAAGCAGAGGACTGGTCCATCTGAGTTTGTTTCATACTATTTATAGTTATGTGAAAAGAGAATACACATTTCCATTTTTGGTTATTAGGTATTGAGGATACCAAAAAGGATACCACAGATTTAGATCAGACTAGAAATATCCCGCCTTCCCATCTTCTCCAACTTCACATTCCAAAGCATTTGCTGCTCTGGATGTTTTATTACGGCTACACCACTAAGATTGTGCTCTTTAGCACCCCTCTCTGGTTGAGAAGCGCAGTTGTCTGTGCTGTGTGAGCCTCTCTAGAAGCAACCAAGCGGCAACCATCCCACTTATGGGTTGAAGCTCATCCAGGAGGTATGTTTGGCTGCAGTTCCTCCACTGACCACTAGGTGTTGGCTCATGACTCAGTAGCTTGCAGAGCAACCTTATCAGTCTCTCACTTAAGCATGGAGGAGTATTGGCTCTTTCCACTTAATATACATTGCTTGAGTTCCTTGAGGTTTATGCTGATTTGCTTATACTTCTAAAGTCCTCCTGAAGCCTTTCAGTCTGGTTGAGGTCTGGACTTGAACTGAGAAAACGACTTGAAATGGAGACTGAAAGCGAGTCGGAAAACTGTGCAGCTGGTGGCAGGTCTTCTAAAGAAAAATGAGTTTGGGAGGAAAAAAGACTTGAGTTAGGAACAGATTGGGATAAAGTAGAGGCACATGGGGGAGATGAGGGATGAGGATGCCAGGGACATGGCAGAGCAGCAAAGGGAGGCAGTGATATAGTGGTAACGGGTGGAAAGAAAGAGAAAAGTAGAGGAATAATGGATGAATACAGCAGAAGTGCATTAGCACAGGAGGTGGCATGTGTTTCTTTGTGGAGGAAGGGTTTTGTTTGATGCCTACATATGTATATTCCTCTACTACGTTTATGTAAGCTGACATGATCCTTTTTTCTTGCATGTATAAGTCATGTGACAACATCGGACCAGTCTCTTATTTTTTTGTGTGTAAAATTTAAAAAAAAGAATGATTATTAACCTCAAAGTTGCATTACCTATTGTGAAAACGAGTAATGCAAAAAACAAAGTGGGTAATACTAGGTACCCCCTCATTGCTTCCACAGGATTTAAGAGGGTTAACTTAATGAATTGGTGGTTAATGACCTGATAAGAAGACGTGCAGACCTCTGCAGAAATCATGGCAGTTTGCAGTCTGTAGGCAAAGCCCACGGTCCAAATCAGGCCCGACACTTCATTTAATCTGGAACGCAGGAACGTGGGAGACAATCACATACTTCTAACTAGAACATTTCTGAGGAAAATCTCAATGTGACTGTCCGTTTGATTCAGTACTGGCATCAAAAAGTGGAATAACTGAGCTGTAGAGCAGCTGGTTTATGTCAAAGTCATGATTTAGCAAACGTTTGACTAAGATTTGACATCAAAAAGTTGCTCATTTTTTGCAAAACTTGTGATTTTTGAAAAGTAACTTTTTTTAAAATAAAAATTTGTTATCTTAGGACAAAAAGTTGATATAGAAAAGTGATTAGTTCTAGTACTTGTAATTTCATGTCAAAATATTGCAAAATGTTGATATTTTTCAATAAGAAAATGTAATTTTAAGTTTAAAATTCATAATTTTGTGACATTTGTGATTGTGCAATAAAAAGTCTTGGGCTAGAGTTTTCTAACTTTTACCACAACATTTTTTCAAAGCATTTTTTTGGTGATTTTATTAAAAAGAGAAAAAAAATTTGATTTTTCATACAAAAGTCTCAAATTTGACATTTCATGAAAAAAAAAAAATCACTGTTTTGTGGAAAAAAGATGTGATACTAGGGAATTGGCTTTTTTAAATAAAAAAAAAAGGAAAACATTGTTTTTGGAATTTTCAAATATTTAAGAAATATATGATTTTAGTTAAATTAATTTTGTGAAATTTAAGGTTTTATTGTATGTCCAGTAACTAGCGGAAAACATACCTGGATGAGAAAGCAAAAAGTAACCGATCCTTTAACGGTAACCATGGTGATGATTTGGCCCAGGATGAAATAGAGTTTGAGCCTCCCGGCATATGTGGTGGAACCTGTAGCATTTTGATGACATCATAGCCCGAAGTCTACCCTGTTCAAGTGGTAAGATGAGATCATAACTTTCCATTTTTAAAATGTTGTGTGTTTTCTGGTGGTTGGGAGACAACAGGAAGGTCAAAGCTGACGGTCTCATTCTCATCAGAGGACGATGCCTCATTATGAGGGTCCTTCTCAACATCTCACATTCTCCTCTAACATGTGGACACGACGCTGAAAACATACAATCATATTAATTTTTACTTTTCCCTAGTTGTCTCCATTAGATTAGGAAAAGTCATTAAATACGAAGCCAAAAATAATGTCAAGTATTTATTTAGAGATGTTAAACATTGAATGGGACCAAACTGACCGCAAAGGTAAGACGAGGGTAAATACAATGCCAAGAGGCAAAGACATAAGCATAAGTTATAAGACTAAAAATTGTGCAGCGTTAGATGTTTCCTTGCTTCAGCACACCTGATTCAAATGAATGGGCCTTTTACAGACTTGTGCAGACCTGGATAACAAGATAATGGCAATCTGTTCATTTGAATCTGGTGTGTTGCGGCAGGAAAACATTTACAACACGCAGGACAGCAGCCGTCGAGGGCTGGAGTTGAAGAGCCCTGATGTAGATTGTTATAACAGAGTTATCGGCCAGTTAGATTCTTAATGTCACTCAGGCCTCACGCTCCAGCCAGAACACTGACCTCTAACCAATTGCTCCTGGATGTTTTTAGATCCAGACTGAAAAGCAGAGCTGACAGAGCTTTACTTGACAGTAACATTGACTCACCACAGTAAATTATTTTTATATTTCTTACCAAAAAAAAATTCATAGGATTTAAAATTAATTAATCAACCTTTTAACAAAAAAGCAGCTATTCAGCGCAAAGTATTACTAGTAGCATGTGGTATTAAGATCTATGCACATTTATGCTGAATAACAATGTGGTTTTGAAGTGAAAATGAAAATCAGTGAGGCAGCACCCACAGAATATTTACCCAAACAGCACACCCAAATAATTTTTGTTTGCCAGGAAATATTATAATTCCAAAAGGGTTTATTCAGCTTAAGTTCAAATAATGCCGGAAAATCATTTTGTCAACCGCTCATCTCCCCTGCTCGCTGTAGCTGCGGGCTCCACGCGCCGGTCCACACATTCACATTTTCACACCCACACGTGCTCTCATGTGGCCCCTGAAGAAGCCTGTCACTGTGAGTGGCCCTCTGCCACGGGAGGATAAACTACCTGTCATGACGACGACTTTCTGTGGAATTCATATCAGACGCAAAACAAAGAAGGTGCTCGGGTCACGGGGCATCACTCTTAAATTATTCATCCTCTGCTTCCTCCTTCCGTCTCCTCTCTGGCTGTCGCCTACTTTGTTCTGCCACCTCACAACAAGGGCAAGTGTCAGCCTCTTTCCTGTCTCAAATTTTTTGGGTTACAAAGTATATAAATTTTATAGGGAAAGGAAACAAGAAACTTGCTCGGTAGTTTGGGTGGTTTGCCGAACTTGAGTTAATCACGTGGCAAAGTTCAGAAGGGACTGCGCACGCTTTCACCTCTGAAAGTCACAGCGTCGTGAAATTTTAAAATATTCTCTCCCTCCTGCTCGGTCTTTTCGAGTGCATAATTTATCAGCATCCAGACAGCTGCTTGTTTGCATACACTACAGCTGGATGGCCTCAAGATTTAAGAGAACTGATCCCAGGCAGTGCATTAATGCCACCACTTTTTCTTCTTCACTTCCAGGAGCAGTTGTCTGCTCTGGGCTTGGCCGACGCCTGGGAGCAGAAGGTGGCCGACTTCTCCGGCGTGTCGGACAAAAGCAAAGGGAAGCTTCATCTCGGCGGCGTCCTCCACTGGGCGTCCCTGGAGTTGGCCGCTCAGGCCGGAAAACAGGACGCAGAACCAGAGGAGGGCAACTTGGAGAGGCCAAAGGTGTTTTACGCTGATCACCCTTTTGTGATCTGTGTTCGGGACAGCGCTACTGGAGCCCTGCTGCTGATGGGAGCTCTGGACCACGCTGAGGGAGAAGCTTTACACGACGAATTGTAACTCTGGTTCTTAGCTTTCTTGTCTTTTCTTATCTCTGTCCCTTTCACATTCCCTCATATTTGAGTGAACATATTCATTCACTGTAGCAACCAATCCCTGGCTGTCATACACTGACACCCCCATAGTCTTCCACTGACTGACATCGACACGGCCATACCTGACACTTACACAGTCACACACTCAAAGCAACACCTACAGCGCATGTATAAATGATAATACTCTGAAGTTGACAGATACAGCAGAAAAGACGCCGACTTGGAAATATTTTAAGGTTTTTCTCTTCGCACACACACACAAAGTCTCGCAGTCATCACATAAACGACAAACACGAGCGCACCAACAAATGCAAACCTGCTGACGAGCAGAAGTGGTTGAACTGAGGCACATTTACCGCAGCATTAACCAGGAACTTAAGCAAACGGAGGCTGTGTCAGGCAAACACCAGGTCAGGTGTGTGTGTGTGTGTGTGTGTGAGCGTAAGGTGGAGGGTGACCGCATGGCCGCTCTCCGAGCTGCCAGCAACCGATGGCAGCGTCCCTTGGGTTGCTTCTGAGGAAGACTGATGGATCAGCCAAGTGCTTATTGATGAGCCAGCTTAATGCTAATGACTGTAATGCGTTAGAGCGCTTGTCAACAGCGCAGAGAGGATGGGAAACCTTTTAATCTCTTAATGCCATCAGTGATCAATGACATACCATTATGCTGCTGGAAACAAACATGACTGACATCAGTTGAATTTAATATAACAACCTAATATTTAGAATGATTACAGAAGGTCGAAGAGTTATTGATTGGTGCATTTTTTTCATTGTAAATGAATGATCTTTTCTTTTTTTCCCTGTATTGTCTCCTTGGTGCAAAACAATGAAGCGTTAGTTATTAATACATTACATGAGCCATCTCAACAGCTCCATCTTCCCCAACAACACTCCTGTAAGTTACAACGGGAGTTTTTTTCTTTATTTTTCTTTTTTTACTTCTACCCTGAGCTGAATTGGCTGTCACCGAGTCTCAAGGGTGCATGGGAGTAAATTTAAAGCCGTGAACTCTCTTCAGTTATCGAATTTCAGTGGCGGCACATGACAGACTTGCAGTGCCATGGAAGTGAAGCAACAACTTTGTCAACTTGCTCAGATGCTTCCAAGAAACCACAGGCAAAAATGCTTCCTCCATTTACACCGATGAATAATTGAAAAATAAGAGCGGAGAAAAGAAAACAGACCCGTCTCGCTTTTCCTCTCAAAATAGTGTTTGTGTTTTGGCTCCCTCGCCTTTTTCTGTGTTTTATTTAAAGAACTAGAACACTTCGGTCCAACTGTCCATCTGTCTGCGCTGCACTAAACATTTGTAGTATATGATTCTTTAATCTTAGATGCTTTGAAAGCCCAGAAACACACCCAGGATAAGAAGTTCTGCTCCTGTAACAGGAGAAAAGTAAATGCGTGCCACATCTGTCTGGTTGTGTTGCAGTTGTGGGTAACGCTGTCTGAACACACAGCTGTTCCATCTGATTCACTGCATTCAACAGAGTCTGTTGCCGTAAGAATCCAGTATGATTCCTAAATTAGCCCTGCCGTGCAGGTCTGCTCAGCAACAGTGTGCGTTGCCTCCGCGCCGGGTTTCCTGAGCAGCACAGAGTGGTAAATGTTATTATAATGCAGGTGTACTCCACACCGACTAAGCCTGTGTACTCAGTTTAGACAGGCGGATGATGGATCTGAGGCTGTCTGCTCCGAGCACATCAATCCTGCTTATTCTAACACCAGCTCCCGGCTGGCTCACCTTCACTTTCTATTCAGGTCAGAACACTGACACACACACACACATGCACGTCTACATCAGTTCACATGTAGCCAAACATCATCTGAGTTACAAGGAAATGTAAGAAAAAAAATCCATTGTCATTGTCCTGGAACAATTTCATAGTACATCCAGCTTTTATCCATGTTCTTAGTATTTGCTGCGGTTTAACACTGACGCTACAGAGGCAGGAGAGTTATTTGCTGAGGTTGTTGATGGGAAAGCACATTAATGTTGCATACAGTTCACACTCTCCAAACTCTTAACAAATAGTGGTGTCAACTTTATCTGTGTGTTGTGTCCGTTGCGTTGACACAAGTCACCAAATGTTGCACAAAGGACGAACAAAGAGTACTTTTGGTGTTTCTCCTCAATATCCCACTTCTGTAAAACAAGACGAAGAAACTCCCACCCCTACGACATTGAACTGCAGGTATATCCCAGGCCGGAGAAGTCATTTTGGTTTTAACAATTACTATCCCTGCTTCTTCTGTGATGAACACACTGAAACTGTTTATTTTATGAATGTATTTCTGTTGATGCTGTCTGGGAGGATTTGCATTACAGCTCGTCTCTTACATTTTGTTAATGGAGCATGCTGTCTTTGGGTAATTGTGAATGATCATTTACATGACCTGGAATTGTTGGATATCAAAGGTTTTCATGAGGGCTTTGGTTCTCATTCCTGAAACATGTTTTACAAACTAGATTTACCTCGTTCCCTATTCAATTAATTTATGTTTCTATTTTTTTTCTTTCCCTCACTTTTATGATAACACTACTGTGTACTCTTGTTACTTGTACTTTATTTTGGTAATTTGTTGTTTCAATGTGGTAATAAAGAGAAAAAAAATGACTTTGCTTTTACATTGACATTCTACACACTGATGATGACAGAACCCTGTAATACCCAGTATTACAAAATAAATCAAAATGCTCTGATTACTTCTTAAAGCAGCACAACAGAACTTGAATGCCCCCCCCCCCAAAAAATCACAAAAATCACACTTACGCCAGGTTGTAAGTCCACACCATTAAAATATATTAAGACTTGATTCAACCACACCTGTCGGCGGGTTGCCCTCCCAGAGTTGCCAGACGCCTGGACAGAAATCCACAATTGGACAAACTGCCTCTCTACATCTTTCCCGTTTTCAATCGTTGTGTCTCAAACTACAATTTTGGAAATGTGAACTTTGTCCACAACTAAAACAGACAAACAAACTACCAATATCTGAAAGCAAATTAGAGAAATACAAGCAACTAAAACTGACTTATAATATTCCAACATGGCAACCATGGTCACTATGTGGGGTTGGTCAGACCCTAACTATAGGACGAAGTTATGTAATGGACATGATCACGAACAAAGCTGCCTTTGTTATGAACAAATGTCATGACAAAGGAAGCGAAGAAAGTGAAGAGGGTTATGTCAGAAGAGACAAGAAAAAGAGAACATACATGTACATGAGCCAGTATTACACTGGAATATACTCACTGGTGTGAGCTGAGAGAAGCAGAGCTGCTAGTCAGTAGTGTCCTAGCCCTGCAGTTAATGGACGTCCTGTGAATTTGAGTTTGACTGATACTAAACTGTATTACTAAAATTCTTTGTTTGTTGTCTGGTATAGTTTATTTCGTAATAGAAGAAGGACGTGAGGCAACGATATCTCCAAAGATGGTAACAGACAATTACACTTTTTAACTAGAGAGGGTGCTAAAGAGCACAATCTTAGTATCTAATCTGTTTTACCCTGTGCGTCATCTGTTGGGACTCTCTGACAAGGACAAGAGACAAGAAGATCCAGGACAATGTGTCAAAGATAAGATGGAACCTATCAGAAATGTTGAGATTGAGGCCCCACCCACAGGAAGTTCCACCCCCAAGGATATTCAGTGTTGAAAGAGAGATCCTTCACTCCCAAAGAAGGGAAATCGCCACCCCTCTCCTCTTTTATATCCTCCTCCAGCCTTTCTCTCCATGTGAACCTCCTCCACTCCCCAACCTCCCTCCTTCTGGAGTACACTGCCCAGATGAATGAGCTGGTCACTGCTGGGACCAAGCTCACGCCCCTTCCACTACCCTGTCCATCTCATTTTGTCATCCCTGACTTCTCTACACACACTTCCACCTTTAGTCCTCATCCCCCAGCCAGCCTTTAAACCTGCATCCAAAAACTGCACCCTGTACCTCCTCCCCTTTGACTGCTGATGTGGGTCCAGGCCATGAGGATGATCACACTCAAGAATGCCTCCAGGACAAACCAGGACCCAGTGATCCAGCTGTTGTCTCTATTCCTGTGTTGACAGGTCTTAGAGAGCAGTCCCTGTAATTTTTTCACTCAAAAGAAACCATTTAATAAAGAATCCTCATTTTAAATATTCTGTTCAGGACCCCACTACTACTAACTTTACAAGGGTAGCTCTGCTAAATGTTCAAATCCCTCTGGTACAATCTAGACAATAGTACCAGTGTACCAGTTCTCATTGAGTCAGACCCTCCAGACTAACTCACTGAATGTTTCTCAAACAAACAGGAAAGGTGGTGGTGTTGCTGCCTTATTAAAAGACTCATTTCAGAGCAAACAGTTAAAATGTGGTGATTTTGATTTATTTGTATATCTCTGTGTTGTGTTGAAAGGCAGTCCAAAAATCTTGTTGTCTACAGACCTCCAAGGTTCTCTGCAAGTTTTATCAGCAACTTCTCTGAGCTGCTTGCTGGTTTCCCAACAGATTTCAACCATGTTGTCATTGTTGGTGAATTTAACATTCACATTGACAATCCAGCAGACAAAACTGCCAGTGAATTTTGTTGTGTGTTACAAACTTTTGATCTGCTACGACATGTGAACGAGGCCACACATAAACGAGGACACATGCTGGATTTGGTAATCAGCAAGGCTGTTGATATTTCTAACACTGTTGTAAAAGACCTGTTTTCTTTGAAATGTCAATTTCTCCAGTCACCCAAACAGAGTACGTTTCTGTGAGAAAACGGTTTACAAATGACTGTATTCAGACAGCTCAGCCTTTTATGGAGGTCATGTCTATGTCAGTGAGCCCAAGGTCTGAGTCTGCTGATGTGCTTCTTGAAAATTTTGACTCTAAAAAACTTAAAATTATTGATGTTATTGCCCCTGAAAAGGTAAGTGTTGTCTGGTAAGCAGAAAGCACTGTGGAGAAACTGTCCAGCTGTTGCAAATCAAAAAAGAGAATGCAGGCAAGCTGAGTGTAAATGGAAGAAAAGCCATTTACTCATTCATTATGAAACCTTTAAAGAAAACCTTCATACCTACAACACTGTTACTAGACAAGCCTATGATTAGCAGGAATATCAATCACTGTTGAGAAACTAACCAACCCCCCACCACAGTTAGCTCCTGATTTTATGTCTCAGAATAGGTGTAATGAGTTAGCATCTTTCTTTGATATTAAAATCAAAAACATCAGAATCAATATTGAAACATCAACACCAAACACAGGAGCTCCTCCAGAAGTGCAGCCACACAGCAACAGTTTGATCAGATTGGCAACATACAGTCCTATCAGAGCTAAAACCCTGGAGGAGGTAGTTAAGAACCTAAACTCACCAGCATGCTGTCTAGACACTTTACCAACCTACTTTTTCAAATCAGTTTATGCATCTCTTAAAAAAAACAGACATGCTGAACATCATCAATACTTCACTCCTATCTCAGATCTTTGAAAACTACAATAGTCAAGCCCCTTCTGGAGAAGATCCTTCAGAAATTAACAATTACAGGCCGATCTCTAATCTTTCCTTTAGTGGGAAAATTATTGATCCAGCAGAACAGCTTCTTAAATGTAAACAGTCTTCTAGACAGATTTCAGTCTGGTTTTAGAAAAAAATCACAGCACTGAGACAGCTCTGATCAAGATCTTCAATGATATTTATCTGAACACTGAAGCAGGTAAAACATCTGTTCTGGTGCTGCTGGATCTTAGTTCAGTCTTTGATACTGTGGACCATAAAATCCTTCTGGTTAGACTGGAAAACTGGGTGGGGTTATCGTGTCCAGTTTTCAGTTGGTTCAGATCTTACCTTGAAGGCAAGAGCTTTGTTGTGTCCATTTGTGAGAATAAATCAGAGTTTATTCACTGACCAGCAGAGTCCCTCAAGGGTCAATTCTGGAGCTACTATTATTCAACCTCTACATGCTTTCCAACAGCAATGTTGCAGTTATGCAGATGACACTCAAATCTTCTTGGCTCTTCCACCAAATGACTCTGGTCCATTCTCTGCTTGGAGCCAAAGGAACAGCTGGATGCAATCAAGCTTCCTTCAGTTAAATCCGGATAACACAGAAATAATTATATTTGGTAACACAAAAGACAGAATGAGAGTTGTCACCCAGCGTGAATCAAGAGGGCTCAAGACAAAACCCCAGATTCAGAATCTTGGAATTTTAATTGACTCAGACCTGAACTTCTGTAGCCACATCAAGGCTGGAACTAAGACAACTTTTTTACCACCTCAGACAAATCTCCAGAGTCAGAGATCTCATGTCCAGAAGCTCATTCATGTCTTCATCTCTAACAAACTTGACTACTGTAACGCTTTTTTATCTGGTCTTCCCAAAAAGACAATCAGACAGCCTCAGCTAATCCAGAATGCTGCCAGAGTCCTAACAAGAACTAGAAAAACTGAACACATTACCCCTGTTCTGAGGTCCTTACACTGACTACCAGTTAACTACATATAGACCTCAAAATGTTGGTGTTAGTTTACAAATTAGTTAATAATATGGGGCCAGAATCCATTCCTGATCTTCAAGTAGAACATAAAATGGTAGATCTCTGAGATCTTTAGGTCGCAGTCAGCTGGTAGAACCTCCAGTTAGGACCAAACAGGGTGAAAATGCATTTATCTACTATGCTGTACATAGATGGAATAAACTTCCTCTGATATCAAATGTTCTCCAACTCATAGATACATTTAAGTTAAACTGAAAACTCTACTGTTTTCATATGCCTCTTTAGTCGGATTTTACTGAACTGTTTTTACTGTTCTTTGTTTTTAATCCTTTTCTTTCCAATTATACATTTAAATTTTTAATTTCATTGTTTTTATCTTTTAAATTAATTTATTTAATCTTAATGCTTTGCAAAGCACTTTGAGTTGCCTCTGTGTATGAAATGTGCTCTACAAATCAACTTGCATTGCCCAGTGGTGTTTTAATTACTGGTCTACTGGCCTTCAGTACACACCACATGATTTTCTGTCACTGGTAAAAGATGACCATCGTGAAAGAGTCATTGTGATGTGTTCCATCGTAGCGCCAAACCAATGACTGTGCATGAGTATCAGTCTCAAAGGTCATGTCTGAAAATCTTTCTAACCATCAGGAATCCTGTGATTTCATCTCCTGACTAGCCAGTCTGCAATAACGTATGAGTCAATGCAACTCCCTGACCGTGACCTTGACCGTGACCACATCCTTTGAGTGCTTTTGGTACACAGAGGCTTCTACTAAATGTGGTCAATTTTCTTGTTTTGCTGTTGACTGTTTACCAAAAGTGCAGGCGGATGAAGCTGTTCTACCTACAATTCAGGAAGTCTCATCATTGGAAAGCCTACACGTACTGTTCCTGACGTTGTACTCAAGGTTAAGCAGACCTTGGGTACCAAGTTGGTTACTGGAACAGGGTAAGTCTGGACTCATCACACCACATGTCCAATCTTTATGCTCCCTAGCAAAATGAAGCCTTTTTTCCCCCAATTAGCCTCACTGATAAGTGGTTCTCTTAAGGCTTCACAGCTGTTTAGCCCAAATCCTTTGAGTTCCTTCACAATGGTCGTTGAAATGTTTCTACTTTCACCATTAAACAAGGGTGTTGTTTTTTTGTGTTTTTTTTGCCATTTGATTTTGATTTCATCAAACGTTTAAGTGATTGCCGATCATGATCAATAATTTTCTGACGACATTTGTCCCTGGAAAATGATTGTTATTCACTGTGTTTCTAGTTTTCTGACAGTTTGTATCCCAACATTAGTAGTTTCAACAATCTCCTCAGATGGTCCCTTCAGTTGATGAATGCCAAAAAACCTGAAACAGATTAATATCTTTCCCCATGCCCAGTGCAATGTATATATGTGCCCTTTTCAGTTACCATGATACCATCAGAGAGGAGATTCATAGTGCTATTGAGTTTTTTTCTCCCTTTTTTTTGTGTGTAAATGTCTCTCTTCAGCTCATTCTCTCTATAGTTTCTCTTTGACAGCTAAGAGCATCAATCTTTTGAACAGGTAATCTAGAATAACTGCGTTATGCGCGTTCTGTGACTTTATTCTCTCCAACTCCCTGAGTTTCTCTTCTGGGATGATTTTTTTTTTTTTCTTCCAAGAGGAGTTTAATGTTTAATCAGTGTTTCTAAATAAAATATGATGTAAAAGTGGGGCCGTGAACTTCCTGTCTTCTCTGCTGCCTTGTGTGATGGGTTCAGCTCTTGGTCAAGCCGTGTGGTGGAAAAAAGAGAGTGAGACAGCGAAAAAAGCACTCTGAGTAGAGTCATGCCAATTGCAGTACTTACCCTTTCAGGGAAACCATTGAAGTGACTCAACTGGAGTCAACTTGCTGATAGAGATGCTACGGGGCCACTTCCATTTTCACCTTGCTGCTGTTAAAAGCCTGAGATGGCTCTCAAGAAAGAGGCGGACATGTGATACGTGGAAACGGATGTTTAGACATGTCTGGTTAACATTTAAAAAGGTCCCTCATGTTCACTTTTTCTCTTAATGGCTCCTTTACTGCAGTAATCAGTGATTTTAGCAATTGTGTAAAAAGAAATTAAATGATTCAAATCACATGACCCACTTTAAATGTGATTTTATTTTTTTTACAGGCAGCACACATCTGAGTTAAAGAAACGTCTATAGTCCTTGAAGAAGCAATAAAATACGTGAAAGAACGTAACTTAAGTCTGATGGCACTTTTAAGTGAACTCTCTTGACAGCAGACTGAAAGCATGTGGAGGCATTATTACCCGCGACTTTTCCCCGTTTAGTTTCCAATAACAAATCTAATGAATGAAGCTGATGGAGGTGAAGCTCAACATGTCGTTTCTTCAAATTATTAATTATTTACTTCATAATTTCTTGATAAAGCTGATTTGCAAACCTGAAAAAAGATAATCTTGTAAATCAGTGGTGCTGGACTCCAGGTCACCATGGTTACCATTAAAGGGCCGGTTATTGTTTGTTTCCTCAACCAGCTATATTTTCAAGATTTCCTGCTAGTTCCTGGAGCTTGTTGGGGAAAAAGATGAAAACAAAATAAGTTGGGTTTTTTTTTGTCATAAAATCTCAAATTTCACAAAATTGAGGCTTTTGTATTAAGTAATAAGTATAATCGCAAATGTAGGTTTTGTTTTTGTCCTGCAAAAAAAACATACATTTTGTTGTAAAATGGCAAATTTCACTCTATCATATCTATTTTATGTTAATAAAAAAAAAAAAAAAACTAAAATAGAATAAAAAAGAAAATTAAAATTAATTTATCATAGAATCTCAGATTTCTTTATCATAAAATTGAGACTTTATAGAATACGGAGAAAATTAGTTTCCTTATATATACTATTGCTTTACTGTTACCTTTATTTACGATTTTACTTATTCAATACTATTAAAATTACTATTAAATTTTCTTGTACTGGAATCATAAATACAAAAAAACAATCTTGACTTTGTGAAAAAAAGATAAACCAAGTACACTCTAACATATCCCAAAATTGTGATGTTTTTATTTCATTTTGTTTGTTGGAAAATATCAACTTTTTTTTTTTTTTTTTTGGAAAGGTTTTGACATGAAATTATAACGGTTTTAAAATTGCAAATTTTGTATAATTTCAATTTTTGTCCAATCAATCATGATTTTTTTTTTTTTTTCGAAAAAATTAATATTACAAAAAAGTTTGTAATATATCTTGACATAAACCAGCTGCCGTCCACCTCAGTTACTCCACAAACAGGCAGTCACACTGAATTAATACATTTACTCAGATGTATATGATTGTCTTTGCGCGGGCCTTGCAGGCCACATAAAATGAAATGTCGGGTAGGTTTTGGCCCGCGGGCCTTGGGTTTGACGGGTGGCTTAGCTCAAGATGTGATCACCGTGTTGATGTTGTCTAAACAAAACTATTTGTGGCATTTTTCCATGAAGGCAGCAGCTTTTATTTCTGATATCAGTTTTCAGGTGATGTTAGATTACACAGCTAGTACACTGGAGCGATACTGAAAAGAGAAAGTGATGAACTCGAACAATGTAGTGTACCTTAGAAAGACACTCTGCTGCAGCTCATATTATTGTTATCAATCATTGTCGGCTCTTGTAATTCTTCGTATCACTGATCAAGCTGCTGTTTCTTGTCTCAGTCTTTTCAGCAAAGATTTCTTTCTCTCTTTTTTTTTTTTTGGTTAGTCCCCCTTATCTGTCCTTCTCCCCAATAAAGTGTCTCCTTTATTGCACACAGTGCTTAGAAAGCGACATCTTGGAAAACTGAATCAAAGTTTCAATAAAGCTGGACTGCTGCAGGCTTTGACGAGTTAGGTGGATGGAGCGGAGCAGTGTAGCAATAGAGTAAAGGAGGACATATCACTTCCAGGGAGATAAATAGTTCATGAAGCTGTTGACTCCACCATTTTATTACTTTTGTCTAAGAGTTTCCTGCCTGCCTGTCTGCCTGCAGCTCTTTCTGTCCACAAATTATTCACTCTGCTCCCCATGGGCCTCGGCTGTCAATCCCAGGATTAAGCGTTGTTGGAAAGATGGGAAGTTGTAAGTTTATCAGGAGCTCAGGTGGTGCCACGCTTGACAAGATCTGGGTAAATCTTTAAAAACTATTATAATACCAAATAATCGCTGCAGCCGCAGTCGATATTAAAAGTCTACACGAAATCGTGTGTCGTTGGAAAGCCTGTTTACTTAGACACAGAGAATCCACGGCGCTCATACACGAAACCAACACACACACAACTGTAGAAAGTGCTCCTCTCCTTTTGTTGACTAATTTTCTCTACTTTCTACATACTTTCTTGACATACATCTTTTTGTCTCATGCTTGAATGTTTGACCTTGATACACAATACACTGCATATTCACTTACGTTCACCACATGTGCATCACTGGACTGAACACCACACTGTCACCGTCTCGTCTTCTGTCCTGTCCTTTAATGTCTGACTGTTGGTGATTTTAGTCCTGATTTTAGACCGAACTGGGGTTTCAGGTGTTAATAAAATGTTAGATCAGACAGAGGGCTGGTGAAGGACACGTTCACTCACACTCACACCTACGCACATCTGCTGCAAGATTAAAATGAATATATATCAGACATTAAACATTAATATATATACATTAATATGCACTTGTATATATCTCAACTTTTTATCTTAACTTGCCTGCGTCATTATGTATAACTGCCCTGCTTGTCTGCAGTTGCCAACTGGGGAGCAAAAAAAAGTTTCTTTTGAAATTAATTGAATATAAATGCAGACAGTTGTTGACCAAAAAAAATAGAGAGAGAGAAATACTGAAAGACGTTTTGCAACTACATCAGAGGAATGAATGCACTTCTGGACGTGTGTCGAGTGCAGATGAAGGTGGAAACAAGGCGTCAATCACGCTTCACGGTTCAATCACGACTTTGACTTCTGTTAGTTTTTCATTTCTTTTGCTGTCCGTTTTTGATTTTCAGGTTAAATTGCTTTGAGTTTTCCGTCCTGGAGCTTTGACTTCTACCTGTCTATGTCTCTTTTTCTTCCTGTTTTGTTTGTACTCGTTCAAAATTTTAGACCCAGCTGATTTTTTTTTTTTTTGGGGGGGGGGACACATCTTTTCTCACAGTTAGTGTTTAATTACCTTCTTGAAGACGTTTTATAATCCTTTTGGGTGTTTTAACTGACGGCGCTCTTGTTGGGCCCATGTTTCCTGTCTGTCAGCCAAGTGCAACAGCTTGTTAAGGTCTACAAGTACTCTATTTCAACCGCAGACTCATTTGCATATTTAAACTTGTGCAGGTATTTTCTTTTCAGAAGTGCAAATTACAAGATGTTCGATACTTCTTTTTTTCCCTCTGCTAAACCTTAAATAATTAACAAAGGAATTTTCTTTTGATTGCAGAGAAGTTATTTTATATTTAGAGGTATGAAGTACAGATCCAGATTGCCGTGTTTCGAACATCTGTTAAATCATTGTGGGTATATTTTATGGAGACAGGAAGAAAAAGAAAAATTGCTTTCTGTCCAAGATGTCCTTGTTAAAACCATAAAGTTGCTGATTGCAACTGCAACGGAGAAATTGATGGTCAAGCCTTCTGAACAACAGACTGTAAAGCTCGCAGCGTGATCTAGTTTCCAGATGAACGGTAAACTGGAATAATGCTCAGATCAAGACATATCTGTGTCTTCTACATCTGTCAGAGTAGAGTTTGTGTCTTGTGACCACGAATAGAAAAACAATCTCAAGTCTAATCGGAATCCCTGGAGTTTGATGACCACGTTTCTCAAGATCTGAGCTGTTTTTACGTTGTTACAACATATTCTGGAGAGATCATTCCTGCTGTTCCCTTTTTTCTTTCCAGATGTACCTTTGTGTTATTGTACATTTTTGTCTGTTGCATGGGAACGGCAGATGTGTTGACACTTGATGCCGAGTAAATTCGCGCATTAAAGATCAATTTTATAGCTCTGTCTCAGTTTTGAGATGCCGACGGGTCATCAGGTCAAGAAAAGAAAGCGTTTAGGGCGTCAGAAGCTGTGACGCCTGTGTTATATCACAGTCGTAATGTCATGCATCAGTATTGCATCAGTCATGTGGGCTCAAATGATTTAGCTGGAACTAAAGTCACATGACTAATCAGTGTGGAGAGACTAAGAAACTGTTTACTGTACAACTTCATCTGTCTCTTCTTTCCAGCATTGCTTCAGTCTGGTGAGGTTTTGTGTCTTCATCTATGTACAGCGAGGTTGAGGTCTGGACTTTGACCAAGCCATTCCAGAACCTTGATTCTTCTATTTTTTATTATGTTGTAGATTTACTGGTGTTCTTTGTGTGATAACCAACCATTTAACCATCATTCAGATGACCCCACACTCTCCCTCCAGAACACTATACACACAGTGGACTCGATGACTGCAAAGTACTCGGCTCCTCTGGCTGCGAGACAAACCCAAGTCATCGCTCCATTATTAAGTGTTATTGCTGAAATGCTTTGGTTTGGTTTTCACCAGACAACTTCCCTTTTGGTCTCGTCTGTCCATAGAGCATTGTTGCAGAAGTCTTGTGGTTTGTTCAGATCCAGTTTTGTTCCCTCGTTCTTTTTAAACAAAACAGGCTTTCTCATGGCAACCCTTCCCATTGAACACAATTGTTTAGTCTTTAAATGTACTGTCATGGACTTTAACATGCTCCACAATGTCGGAAGGGTCAGAGATGTGGCTCCTGGGACTTTTTTTCCCCTTTGACCATTGCATGGTGTGAAGTTGGAGCAAATTCTCCTGGGAAGATTGGCAACTGTCTTGGAGGACTCTCGCTGATGTCTTTCCCTCTTGGTATTGTGTGAACACCCATCTGAATGCTACAAAACACCAAACGTCTGGTTTTATCAAGACCTGCACCAGATGATGATAAATTCATCAAGAGCTGATGATGAGTAGGAAGCAGTAGGGGGTACTGCTTTCTTCTCCTTTTTTGGTTTCGCTTTTGATGAATAAATTATGGCACACCACAGTGGTTATTCAAAATGCTCGGCTAAAGCCCCTTTAAAGACTCCTGGGACGTGGTTATATAATTAGGTTGTTCCACTACCCCCGCCGGGTTCGCCATCTTTTCACCAAAATAAAACAAAAAGGCTCACGTTTATCGCTTTCAGCTTGTGTTTTAGAGCTTAAAGATGAGAAAACGTTCTAACGGTTTCCCAGCGGAAACGAGCTGAAAAATAGCAGGTCTGGAGACGAGGTTGAGATTGCCGACACCTGCTCGGTGAACCTGCAAAGTCACTGTCCTCTCGTCAGTCGAAGGAATTAATTACGACTCTCTGCCGGTGCACACACTGTTGGCATTTACATGCGGTGACCCATAATCCTTTCTTTTGCACTGCTGTGTGCATGCGCACGTGCGCGTGCACTTCACCCTTGAAATGAGCAGCTGCTGAGCACGGGCGATGATCAACCACACACCCAGAATCACACACTGGCAAATGCACATCTTGCTGTACCTGCGTGTTGGCATTATTCATCAAGACAGGTCCCTGTGTAATCTCCATAGTGATATCGTTTGGATAATATCAGAGGAAGCTAAGTCGCCACCTGCTTCTCTGTTTAAATTGCTGCTCAGGAATGGAGCCAGGTGGGCTCCGGGGTGTCGGGCTTCATGGAGTGAGACCACAGCTTTCTCCAATTATGATATACACTGTTATAATTGGGGGGTACATGAATTTCGTTCTAATTGTAGAAACCTTTTCCTCCACATCACCGCAGCGCGGTGAGTCGCATAGAAACACCACCCTCTTCCTGATCACTGAACCCGCAAAGCCTTTAATAGTTCTGTGGATCGTTCCCGCGGTAACCGAGGAGTTGTGCTCCATCACAACCATGGCAACGGAGAGAAACCCTCCAAGCTCTCGCAGGTACAGCTGACCCCCCACCTGGACACGGCTGCGGTGAAGTATGATAGCAGCGGAAAACGACTGAACCCTGGCGAGATCTGCTCCGGAGCCCTTAATGAAAGCGCTGTGCCCCATTGAGCCCAGTAATGAATGTCCTGACATTGAAAATTCCTACGACTACGTCCAAGCGGATAACACGTCTTTACTGGCTGAATATTGTTGACGCACAAGACTGTTTTTGCTTTAACTGACCATTTGAGATAAGTTTGTTTTGGACCTGTCGGAGGACAGGTGTCCACGCGCCTTTGTTCTGGGTCCGCGTTCGGCCTCATCCAGCTTGTCAGATACCTGCTTAGCTTTCATCCTCACTAATGGAAATGTCATGAAACACACACACATACAAAAAAAAAAAGCTGGACTGCCTATTCTCCTCAGATGCCAAAAGATACGAAATAGAGATTGCAGCAGCCAGGACTGGTCAAAGAAACACTCACACACACCAGCACCGCCATGCAGCATCATAACTGATAAGAGCTTTTGTAGATTTTGGTAATGATGTCCCTGAATACCAAGTGAGTTGCATCTAAAGAGACCCACAGGAAATGATAAAAAAAAAATGTCCGCTATTCCATAGCAGCATTGGTTTTTGCATTTGAAAGATCACAACAAAAAAAAAGAAAAAGAACTGAATGCCACAGTTTAATTATATATTGCAGCATCTCTACATGTTTTCCTGCTTTCTGAATCCCCATCATGCTGTTTCTACTCTCTTTTTTTTCTCAGCCACTCTTTAATCTTTCCTTTCCTTTCTCTCAACGTTCATTTCCACTTCTTTCCTTCTTCTTGTTTTACCGTCTGTCATCCAGTTCTCCAGCCACTCCACCTTTCATCCTCGTCCTCTCGTTTTCTCCACTCAGCATCAGCCCGGTCCCTTTCTTCTCTGCTTCAGGTGTTTTTTTTTTTGTTGTTTTTTTTTTAAATACACATGGACAGGTGGCAAAACAGCTGGCCTACTATGTCCACGTGTCAGAGACAGCAGACATGGAGGAGATGCTTGATGCTGTTGTGCAGGCTGGTGAGGTGAAGGGTGCACGCCCACAACACCTAGTGGGAGACTACATCAAGGACAGATGCACTTCCCAGTGCGCTAATACCTCACCAGCTGCAGGGGTGGGTACAGTGGAGGAGAAAGTGTAGGGTTATTGTGAGGAGGTGTAGAGAGAAGACCGGCTACGTGGATTCTATCACAGTTGGGTTGTAAAAGCAGAGAACCCAAACAAGGGCTCACAGCTGGGAGGCAGATGGATGAGAAATGAATGAATTTATTAAATAACAGACCAAAAGCACTCCCACGCTAAGGCTGGTAGTTCAGAAACAGCGACAGAAAAAAAACAAAACAAGAGTTGAGAACTACAACTTAAATTGACATGAAGGATTTGCACATATCCGACCCAAAAAAAACAACAAAAACAAGCATATACTGAGAGTTAATGACAAACAGACCAGGGATCTGTTTCAGAAAGCCGTTTATATGCTATTCTTAACTGAGTGGTTCCGTTATGCCTGTTTCTGAAACTGAGGAAACTCTGAGTCTGTTACCATGGTAACTGACTCTGTCAACTAAGCCTGTTTCTCGGTTTCCTTCTCTTCATTAAGCTGAAATGGGTTGGGTTTCATCAGATGATTGACCAGATCAGTATGAGCCACTGAGGCTTTATAGACATGCCAAGGCCGTTTCGTTACAGTTAGCTCTCCGAATTAATTAATCTTTTTTTTTTTTTTTTAACCCCACCAGCAAACTACCACCTGAACGAAAAGTCCATCTTAAATAAAACAATATGACATCATTAAATTGCACATTCACACATTCTGTCATTTCTCCATCACTGCTGCAGCCATGTTTTCTGCAGAAAGATGTGCTCAAACTTACCATGTGACTGTAAATAAAAACTAGTTAGTAAGAGTAAAATCTCTTCTGTACAGTTGTCGTTGCCGCGGTAAATCACAGTAACAGATCTCTTTCTTTCTTTTTTTTTTTTTTTTTAAAATCTCAGACCATGTTCTTGTTATTTTTGCCTTCCCATGAATGTAATACCCTGTTTCCAGGTCTTATCTCTTATTCGTTCTGATTTTTCCCTCTACATGTTAAGCTGTTATAGGTTTTATATGTAGTTTTCCCAGAATGCACATGGCGGTCCACTCATTCAACTAGCTGGTTAATGGCCTTCCACGAACGCCGTACCTGCCTGCGCCGTACATACGACTCACATCTGAGTTGTATGACTTTTAATGTGTTTCTTGCCCTTAAACATGTAATTGTCATTTGCAAACACAACTTGATAATTACATACATTATCTCCATTCCATGTCAGCAGACTTGGAATGAGGAAATTCGACCTCGGGGCTGTTTGGCAGCCGCCATGAGAAGCAGGAAGAAGAAATTACGGCTTAATCGCTCACTAATTATGTTTCATTATCATCAGATTACACTCACCCAACAATAATCACCTGCTTCCAAACAAACATAAAGAAAAAAACAGGATTGTTCCTGATGGTGTGAGAGACGATGCTCATAAGAGGAAAACAGCACCTCCGGCAAATCTGCTGTGGTGTTCCAGGTACTCAGTAGTGCCAGGAACACTGCAAAAGCTGATTTCTAAGAAAGTTTAAAAAAAGAAAAAAAAAGCCTTGTTTCGAGAAAAAATGTATTTTAAGACGTATATCTCATATTAAGAATAGCCAAAGCAATCTTTTCTTATCGCATTGCCAATTTTTTTTTTATATATATATTAGATAATTCGTCTAGATTTAGGAATATTAGGATATTCTTTTTCCTAAATCTAGTCAAAGTGTCTGATGTAGCAGGCAGCCTTCCAATTCGATGCAACCATGAAGTGGCTTTAGGTTACAATTCCTCATCTTACCACCAGGTTCTGGCTCCAAAAGCAAGTCGTTTTCCATTTACCTGATGTGAAAATGTATTTACAGACACTGCCCATCCAAAAAAAAAAAAAAGACAAAAAACACTGCATTTCCTTGGACTGCCTTTAGCGTTGGCTGCGGCACACATTCGCTGTGGCGTTGTGTCGATAAGCTTCTGCAATGCAAAACTGCATGTTTCTCCAAGATCTTGTATTGATGATGGGAACAAAGTCTCCTCCAGCACATTGCAGTGATCCTCAGTGGGGTTCAGGTCTGGATTCTGTGGTGGCCAATCGATGTGTGACAATGATGTATCATCATGAACCCTGACATTGTCATCTTGGAAAATGTCCGTGTCATCAGAGAAAAATAACAGCCACTGATGGAATAACCTGGTCATCTAGTATCTTCGGGTAGTCAGCTGACCTCATAACGTTGCTGAACTGAGATCTGACCCTAGACCTGAACCTGGCAGCAACCCCAAATCATAGACTGGCCCCAAGGCCTTGTACAGTAGACAGTAGGCATGATGGGAGCATCACTTCATCCTCCTCTCTTCTTACCCTGATGTCTTCTTCTTACCCATCGTTTCCATGAGCACAGTGTCGTCTGACTCAGTTGTTTAAGAAATGAGAAGCTACTTGCATCAGTTGGAGTTAAATCACTTTACCAGCTGAAACATAACCATCCATGCAGTAATTACCCAATGGGAGGCTCATACCTGTTTGATTAATTAAATCCAGGTGGTGACTTTTTTTTCCCCCGAAATGTCTGGGACATATATCTCCGGCATCGTTCAAGAAACTATTTTGCTCTCCACAGCATGACAGCTGTATGTCGTACCAGTTAAAATGATACAAATCCACAAATTTATGCAGAGTAAAGAACGTGGCTTTGTTTGGTGACAACAGCAGTGCAATCTGTGGTGTTGATGGCGATTTGTAATCAATTTAGCTACTTAGCACTTAGCGTATTTGATGGATTTGACACCTGAGCTGTGAAAGAAAAGATTAGAGGTGACAGCTGTATGCGGGTGAATTATTTCTGTATCACGTCGGCTAAAATTATATAAAAACAACAAATGTATATGTTTGTGTTCCAGTCTGCGACATGGTCAGTCTGAAGGAAAAAAGAGGCTTCAACAGACCTCTTCAGAAAAGCTGAGGGTGACGTTGCAGCCGTTTATCCAGTTGTTCTTGTCGTCTGTGGTGTTCACTGACGCCTGGCTGGTAGCCCAGCCGCTAACCGCCTTTGACTCGACCGGCTTCGGTGAGGAAGAGGGACGATGAGAACCCGTGAACTCTGAGAGGAGCATGTAGATAACTGTTGCTGTGGAACGTGAGCTCATGATGGGAAATTTCACTTTCCATTCCATTTGTTCATTCGTTTGCATGTCAGGCTTTATTGGGACCGCGCTGCATCAACAGGTCATCTTGTTGATATGCTGAATTAGAGCCCTTTTAATTCGTTTATCCAACGCTACCTGATAGTTATCCTGTCATTTCTGCTAAACATTTCCTCTCCAATAAGAAAACTGATAACATCACAGTTTAAGATGCAGTCCACCCTGACAAAATACCATTTTGACAGCGGACCATTGATCTTCTTGGAGTGAGACAACAACAACAAAAAAAAAGGGTTTCCTAAAAAGGTTGTTCTTTAATGTATCAGATGTAGAAATGCTTGTTGTTCACAAAGATGGTGAACTAACTGGTTGCCTTGAACAACACTGGGCCAATCACGCAGTGCACTGGTACTTTGTGATGGTCCAATTCTCATGCTAATTATTTCAATCAGTGTACAAAATGCCACTGGTTTTCAAGCAAGCAACACACAGCCAGTGCTCGGATGCTGCATATACCTGCAATTTCAACCTACCTCTACCTGAAGCTGCCTCGTGTTTCCTGGATAATCAGACAAAGATTGGATAATCCTGACAGAAATCCTTTTCATTCCCTTAGCCATTTGCAAATTCTCATCTTGCAATATCATTTTCAGTCAATACACCTACAATCAAATGCCTTTCAATGATGTAAAATTCCCAGACTGTCAAATCTGGCCTGTGGGGTAAACATTTTTCTCTTTTTGAATACTCCCCACAAACTTTCCAGATTTACCTACAATGAAGTCACACAGATCTACCCCATGTGACTATAGATGGGGGGGCTGCAGCATAAATATGTATGTAAATGGAGAACAGAAGTCATATTATAGCTGCTGGGTAAACAGATTTCTGTCCCATGTCAGACTGAGTGGTAGCAATCATGCAAAACATTTATTTTGCTTGGAGCAGGTCTGCACCTCAATCACTCTGCCTTCATCCATACAGTTCAGGGCCCCTGAAGGTCAGCTGACCCACAGGAGCACACACACACGCACTGTCACATTAAAATATGTTCACATGAAGCACAAACAGGTGTGAAAGGAAAACAATACCCCCCGGCTGAAGAAAAAGCAGTCATACACGGTTTCTACCCAGCTGCTCGCACTCTGGCTCATTATCTTCCTGATTTCTTCCATCGTTTGCTGTCCTTGTCTTGTTCATCTCCCATGTTCAAAGGCTAATGGAGAGCTGCCACTGTTGTTGTTTTTGATGATGTCCAGCTTTTTTGTTTTGTTTTGTTTTTTCCATTAACTGATAAATTTGAAGTGAACAGTGAATCTCATGCTGTCTCTGCGCTTTATGAGACACCCTGTTCCCCTTTGTTGTGACACGTGCACATATACTTATGTAATTTATTTGATTTTTTTTTTTTTACCAAGTGGCACCCATCACGCTTCATGTTGGAAGCTAATCCAGGATGTACATTTTTCGTTGCAGTTCCCCCACTGACCACTAGGTGCTGGCTCCAAAACAGAGTAAATCCCCATTGACCCCCATGTTAAAAGTACCAACTTTGCAGCAGAATTAAACATATTTACAGCCTAGTACTTTTTTTTTTTCCATTTGAGGTTCCATGACAACCTTATGGCTAATAAATTATCTTGTACCTCGTCAGATGAATTCATATTAAGCAATAAAGCTGACCAATCAGATGCCCAGAATCATTTGAAGTGCTTGAAAGAGAGCTAGCTATTAGCTCTGACGTTAGCTTTTTGACAGCTTCGTCCCACCTCTTTGCAACATGGCGTTGCGCAGTTTGAGGACCAATGGGCTTCAAAGGCGAGATTATGAAGTCCGGTTTTCAGAACTGGAGGGTGGCCTTTGTCTTTTTGTGCACACTGCTGGTAATGTGAGTCCTCTTTGACAGAACTGGGCTTTCATCTTTTCATTAAATGTGTTCAATCAGAGGGCCATTTTCACTGTCACACATACACACTGGAATACTAACATCTGATAACTATCAAATTGCACTAGTTGTGCCACATTATGGCACTAATACTTTTATATATACAGACAATTGTGAAGGAGAAGCAAATGGGGGAAGGTAGCTACTTCTGGATGCTTAGACTGCAACCAGCGTAGCAGGCTCTTTGATGCCCCCCCCCGCTCTTAAAAACCAAATCACAGTGGTGTTTTAGAACAACTGACAGCACAGCATGCCATATTATCTTTAGCATGAGAATGATAATGCTCTCTTAGCTTTTAATTCTCAGCTCAGGTGTCAGATTCAGCAAAAAAGTTAAAAGCGCAAAGCACTGAAAGTGATGACAGCTTGCATTGAACCGCACAGACTGCAATATAACTGTCACTCAAAAAGCCGCGTTGTGAATAAAAATATATGGCTTTATGTAATTTTAGCAGGCGAGGTACATAAGAATTCACCACATATACAGCTGTAATGGATGTGACTTCTAGCTGCGGAAAAAAACTTACTTTTGGAGCCAGCGCCTAGTGGTCATTTGATGAACTGCAGGTTCTGACTTTCCACAATGCTGCCAGCTCTGAAAACCAGATGTTCTCAATTGCTTTTTGGCCTTGTGAAGTTTCTCTTCGAATCGCAGACATTTTAAACTAAATAAACAAACAAAAATACAGAGTGCCTTAGAATAAAGTTTGATTTTCTCTGGTCCCTTTCTGATGATGTTTCCACTTCAGCTTAACAGCTGTTTTCCTACGGCTCTGTAGACATGGAAATATAAAAGACTGTCATTCACTACTTTATGCATCCCCCTTTCTCCCAGTTTGAATAGTTAGAAAAGCCTATCTCTTATGAGATAGATAACTTAATTGCAGTAGATTTGTTTTTCTCTCCGTGATCCATATAAGTGGCATCTAAGTGTAATCCACTGAGTAGCTTGTGTGTATGTGTTGATGCCTTTTCTTTTCTTTTCTTTTCAGATATGTGTGTAAGAAGGTGGACAACATGGTGCTGCTTCTCCCAGTGGAGGGCCTACAGCACAGCCCTGAGGACGCCAGCGAGGATAAGAAGGTAGTGTGTGTGTGTGGGTGCCTTTGTCTTTCCATTCATCTCTCTGGGGAAGCTGTGTAAAAGGTCACACAGACTTTGTGGTTTGATGAGCGATTCTCTGTTCAAAAACACCATTGAAGGCCTAGCATCCGCTTCCTGAGTCAGACTCTAAAGTTTTTTGTTTTTTTTTTATTTAATGAGGCACAGAGTTTGCCACCTCTCACCTTCAACTATCCACATTCTTTAAAGTTTCTTTTTATGTCTTTGCTTTTTTGTACTTCTATCATCTCTCCTCTTCCAATTCTGTCTTTCCATCTGTGTTTTTTAACCTTTTAATGTGTCCTGTTTCCTACAGGATTTTCGACTTTACCTTAATCCTGTCTTGATTCTCGATTTGTTCGCCCTCCACCTCTACCTTTTCCTTCCTGACAAAGAGCTGCTGATTGAGCGCTACACCTGCTCCCTGAAATGGAAGACCAGAGTGTTGGTTTCATGTTCCATCAGAGCTGAGAACATTCAGAGAATAATGCTGATTTTTTTTTTTTTTTCCAATTTTTTCGTGTTTAAGGATTGTAATTCACAGCATTGTTAAAAAACATGTTTAATTTAAAGGGATCGTTTATGTTCTCTTCTAAAAACTTGAGACCATGAGACTGGATAAACCTTAAACAAATACAGTGGTACCTTGACTTGCGAGGCGTCACTGTTTATTTATTTATTTTGCATTGATTTGCAAGCAGATATTTGAGTTGTTAGTTACGATGCTTCAGGCGCACCACCGCTAGTTGGCGTCGCAAGCGAACCCAGCCAAGTGACTAACGTCACTGAAGGAGGTTATGTTTTGTTTTGTTTTTTAAGTGCAATTGAAGTGAAAATAAATACATTGTAGAAATTAAGTTCAGCAATAAAATATAGCAACAAATGAAAGTGACCAAAAAAGAACAAAACAAATTCCTCCAACCTCCTCCGCCTGCATCTTGCTAGTCCAAGCCGTCTGATCTTCAAGGCAAACACACTTTATAAAACTTTTTAAATATGTTTTTAAACAATATTTTACATTCATAAAAACATGTTCCAAAAAAATTGGGGATGGTTTTTTGGGGGGGATGGAGCAGATTAATGGCATTTCCATTCATTTCAATGGGGAATATTGATTTGACATGCAAGCTAATTGACTTACGAGCTCGTCACAGCATGAATCATCTTGGCTGGGACTGTTTTTGCCAAACCGCCAAAACAGGCAAATGTGCAGAAAAAGAAAAAAAAACAACTCAGAAACTTTTTGGATCACAGCAACCTGATCTCGTTCACCACAAGCTAGCTTTTAGATTAGATTAGCTCACGCTAATCTGTGATGCTAACTAATGTAACCTCTGGCCAGAACTCAGTCCTCCTGGTGAAGGTCGGGACGTAGGTAGTCCTGTTACTCAACATGGAAGAATGCAGGCCAAGCTGTACAGTGGCATGGCCAGAGGAAACATCTGCCAGAGGTTGAAAAGGTAGAGGCCATCCTCCGGTTAGGCCCAGGTTCACACTAAGATTTCAGCCATTTCAGACAAAAGATGCACAATTGTGGGAAAAAAATTGACCATCCAACATTACCACACAAGCATCATACAGTCATTTACATCCACCATATCACCACACAAGCATCATACAGTCATTTACATCCACCATACTACACCACACCAACACCAGTACATTATCAGACAACACCACCGTCTTTTGTCTTCATCTGTCTTTTCGTGCTCCACTGTTGGTGTATTTTAGTCCTCTGACAGAATCATGTACCAATAAAGTTTGTTAGATCAGACTGTCAAGAGGGCTGAAGGACACATTCATCCACACTCTTCCCTGTGCACAAGAAAACTTAAATTTGCTGCAAGATCAAACTGCATATAAAAGAAGAAGGTTTTGACAGACTTTACTACCACATACATACTCACACCAAAAAAAGAAGCTAGAAATGGCTCAAGGGCTTCAAAGATATATCTACAACATATTTTTGAGAAAATACATAAATGAAGAAATGTATACAACTTTCTTGACAATTCTGTTGAGACCAGCTAGTTGTAGTAGGTGGGTTCACCTGTTCAACTCCACTTCTAGAAAATTGGTGCAACGGTTTTGTGCTACCAGTACACAGCAAATGTAGCATGATATAAAGTTGGGTGTGAATACCTTAATAAATAACATATTTTCATAAGTAGGGGGTCCAACACAAATGACTTTATTATGTCAAAAGAATGCTCGGAAGCACAGAAAATGTTATCTTCTTCATAATATATTTCTTTATTTTTTAATTTTAGTTTATTTGTGATAATGCTTTTAATGTAATAAGCAGAAACATCCATCCATCCATTTTCTATACCCGCTATTTCCTGTTCAGGGTCACGGGGGTCTGCCGGAGCCTATCCCAGCTCACATTGGGCGAAAGGCAGGGGTACACCCTGGACAGGTCGCCAGTCCATCGCAGATAAGCAGAAACATGCATTATGAAAACCCAAATCTGCTGAACAGAAAGTCTTTTTTGTAAGTTTCATTGAAGAGTTGACTCATTTACACCGTTTCCCACGTTAAAATTGTCCTTGCTTTAAACGTGATGACAGTTTTTTAAAGTGTGACTTGCAGCACTGAGCATTGTGACTCATAGGTTCACACCGTAGTGCTTTACAGTGACACTACTACAGAACCATACGAGGATGAATTATGGGCCGGCTGAGAATATTGAGGCTTTATCGGCCGTACTTTATGGTTCTGACTTGGCTTAGCCAGTAAAACAATCCATATAACACCGCGGGACCAACTCCACCAAACAGCACCTGCTTGGATGAGTAATTTAGGCTCTCCATGACTGATGACACTGGCTAATGCTCAAATCATACACAATTACCTTTGTTTACAAAGGAGAGTGATGCCAGGGTATTGAGGGTTTTGAATGTATTTAGATGGAAATCAGTTAAGGATGCTGGGAAACGTTTAATGTGTATACATAAAGGAGCCAACGGAGGCTGCTGGCAGAGGCACAGATCACTCTGTCAATGTTTCTGATTCATGGGAAGTGTGGAGTGGAGCTTGACATTTGCCATCTATCTTTAGAGATAAACACACAAAATACCTTTAGATTACAATTTATCTTCATACTGGAAGGAGCATGAAGAACTGGGAAAAGTTTGACATGAAAAAATCAAAGTTCATAAATACTTGTGACTTCAGCAGCTGCTGGGTAGATCTGCACTTTGGGTTCTCAACAGTTGATGCTTTTGTTTATATGTATATGAGACGTGAGCAGTCGATTGGTTACCTGCTCATTGTTTACAATGGCAGTTAACAAGCTAGCACAGGGAGATAGCAAAAATAACACTTTACAGTGAGATACACAAAGTGTAGCTTAATTACCGCAAAACTATCAGGAACCCAGTGAGGAACTCACTGATACTTAAATTCTGATTAGTAAGCCTTTTTCGCTTTGATGACTTTACCATTAAGGAAGCATTACTTTCCTTTATGCTGGGTTCACACTGTTAAAGTCTTATAAAATTTAATTTAAGTTGCATTGCACAACATCAGCTTCAACACAACAGCTTGAACATACGGTGAATCGCGGCTACGACAGAAGTATTTCAGTAAGTAGTGGTTAGTTCATGGTTTGTTTTCTGATAATTAAGTGGTAATCAAGCAACAAATATATAAGATAAAGATAATGAGAATCAGGGCAGTTGCTAGGATTTCTGGGCCCCCTGAAAGAATATTGGTGTGGGCCCCTTTATTCTGTTCATTGCCACCTTCGATTTTCTTGTTTTTCAGTGTTCTTGGTGCCTGGTATATTACACCCAATCCTTGTATCCTTGTTTACGAATAACAACTTAACAGTATTATTATGTAAATTATGTATTATTGGTTGTATTATTCTCATTTCACTGATTTGCAACACATTATTACATCTCTAAATGCAAATACATTTTATATTAACCACTCAACAAATAGGTAGTGGGTATTTTATTGCATTTAACAATCAAGCACTGATTTGCAAGTGTCCTGGCTCAAGATAGTCCACAGGGTGAAGCCCAAGGTAAATACGTAGCATTTAACTTAAATGTGCAAATAAAACAAAGAGCACATGGAATACAACAACAAGCCTCATCTAATTTCAATTAAAGTTTAAACTGGCTTGTTTGTTCACTCTAAGTCTCATCAGAAAGCCCAACGCCAGGCCTTTCTGTTAGCAAATTTGCCGGTGAGGTCTTTGAAGTCCAACTGCCGGCTTAGCTAACTTTCAATTGAAAGTCTAGCAAGGCCGTTTAGCCTCTCTTGGGTTGTTGTAGATCTGAGATAGTTTTTAACTAGTTTCAGTTTGCTAAACGCCCTTTCCACACCTGCAACAGTCACAGGTAATGTACAGAAGATTCGGATGGCAACACATACTTCACCAAAAATGCTCTGAAGCTGAAGTTTATAAATGGAATTCAGCAGTTCAAGGGGAGAGTGGCAGACCTCAAATGCTGCACTTCATTTTCAAAATTTGCACTAAGATCCTGTTTGCATTTGCTTGTTAATGAATGGCAAACTGAGTGAATCTGATCATCTTTTAAATCCTTGATTTTCAGTATTGCAGCAAATTCCTCACAGATATTTGCAACGGATGGAAAGCAGGTGTCCAAGGCGCAGATGATGTTATCTAAAGCCACATAGAAAACACTGTTTCAAAACAGATTTGATTCTGTCTCCTGTTGGTTTCCCTCTTCTTCTGACCTCTGACTCTCATCTGCAAAACTTTTTCTCTTTCGCTTGTGGCTGACTGGAAATCCAGTGGGAATATCCACAGCTTCTGCAACGATGGCAGCCTCTGCAAGGAAGTCATCCGACAAGTTGCGGAAGACTTGCATTTCTTTCTTCAATGCCTCTATATTGGCTGCTCCTACATCTAATGTAAATTGTCCTGACTGCAGAATTATGTTTCTGTCTTCAATGGACTGCAGTATTTTTTCCAGACAGTCAGGAGAACAATTGCTTTAAAAGATGTAAAATAACTCCTGAGACCAGTGACCTCTGATTTGACTTCATTAGTCAAGCTGCATCTCGCTAGGATGCCATCCAGGGCTTCTTGGAGTGATAGTAAGTGATTTGCAACTGGTTTAACAGCCACTATGTGGGCACTCCAACAGGTATCAGACATGTGGTGAAGGGAGCAGCCAGTCTTTTCTTTGAGAACAGCCCATCTCTCTGTGCTGGCACTGAAGATATTGTACAAGCTAATCTAACACCCGAAAAATGTTGAAACATCCGTACATGTCTCTGCAGCATGTACTCCCAACAATATTTAGAGTATGTGAGGCACATGGTGAATATGTAGCAAGTGGATTTATTTTCCTTATTTCAGCCTGGACCCCTTTAACCTTTCCTGACATGTTTGAGCCGTTGTCCAAGCCCTGGCCTCTGCAATCTGCAATGTCAATGTGGTGCTCCTCTACTGTCTTCAGTATCATCTCTGATATTTCATGGCCAGTCTTGACACTGAATTCTTCAAACTGCAAGAAACGTTCAGTTACATCCCACTGATCATTCTCCTTCTGAACGACAGAATTACATTCTGTTCTTTGTTGGAGACATCAGGAGTCGCATCACATATTAATGAGTAATAAATTCTCTCCCTTTCCTTCAATATTTCTTTCAAAACTCCACAGAGTTCTATGAACTCATTTTGAGACTCTGGGCTAAGGTAATGGGTGACTCTGGTGCTTGGTCTTTTCTCCTTCACTTTTCTCAGATGATCATTCAACAGAGGGTCGTACTTGGCTACAAGTTCTACAGCAGCAAGGAAGCTACCACTCCGTACATCACCAAGCGTTTCTGTGCTCCCTCTGAATGGAAAATTTCTTAAGGCCAGAAAAAAAGTAACATCTAATATTCTCTCAAGAATAGCTTTGTTTCTGTCAACTTCAAGTTGGATTTCTGGTTGCAAATGGCTGTCTATCCCCTTTGTTTCCATCAAAGAATATCTCAGATTTTGTGTGCCTTGCAAACTTCATGGTCAGGGAATTTGTTTTACATTCTCCACCATTTAAGATCTGATATTTTGCACCCTTCCTTGGTGTTAAGAGCACTGGCTGATGTTTTTTAGGCCATTACAGGAAAATAACATGCATGGAACACAGTATATTGCCCTTGTGACTTCACTGTACATTAACCAGTCTTTCTTCTGTTTTTCCCGTCCGTTTGTTAACTTTGTATACTGTAAATACTCTGGAAACTTCCTTCCATCTGAATCCTTTGGCATTATCAAGGTCGGGTCTTTCTGAGAGGCTGTCGCTAGCTTTTTGACAATTATCTCACGATTGTGGTCTGTGAGCTTCTCTGGCCATAATCCTGGGTTGCATTTTAAATATTCTTCCTCCTTGCTCTCTCTTTCCTGTCTTTCTGTACTTCCTGTGCTCTGACCGTCTTCACCAGTTTCATGACTGCAACAGCTTTGATCTGCGTCACAATTTCCTTCACTATCTGAAGTAGCCTTGCTTTGGGAACTTGGACCTGGCTCTGTCAACCACAACAGTGACGTAAATTGAGTTATAAAAAAAATGTAGCTATTGATTAAATTATTGAAATAGCCATGGTGTTGATTGTATCTTAGTCGCTGCCAGTGGTACAGCAATTCACTAATAAACCAAAGCAGCCAACCAATGTCCACATCACTCACCATCAAAGGCATCATTGGACTGCTGGGTGTGAGCATCTGCTGTGGGGTCAAACTCAGATGAAGCAGCCACTGCTGATTCTGAAGCAGCAAAGCATAAAGGTTTATTGTTCCATTATATATATCGCAAACATTAAATGTTATGTTTCATGGAAAAACTGATAAAGAACTAACCTATTCTTAGACAAAATCTTATGGGCTTCTTAGTATCATGGCTCTAGACAGACAGCTTCACTTTCCCAGGCAAACATATTTTTAAACCATTCAAACATCAGTGTAAGCTGTCCAAAATTCTAAATAGTATTTTTTGTCTTTGTTGTTGTCAGCTATTATGGTGGCTTTTATTTTATATTGCTATGAAACAAACAACAAATCTTTGAACATTTGACTTTTTGTATTTAGCTTTTCAAACGTCCCACTAATAACGCATTTTACAAGACCACATTGAACACATCATGATAACGTAACTTACCTTCGTCTGATGCTCATAATGACTGAGTAGAACATGAATGTGTTATAATACAGTTCAATGCAGCCTGTGAGTGGGAGCCCTGTCCGACACCCACGTCACTGTAGTAGCCCCTAAATTAGTAACGTTCATTTATAGCTACTCCAGGAACTGTTGCTCTACAATGAACTGGAAACTTATCATTATTTATTTATTTATTTTTCATTTTTTAATGAACTGGCGACTTCCAGAGTGTAACGCAGCCAGACGACAGCTAACGTAGGCTCCAGCCTGGGCCCCGTCAAAGATAATGTTACAGACATAGAAGGAATGAACAAGCAGGCTAATTGTTTCAGCTGCCCTCTTTAGTTTTACTTTTACTATTCTTAGGAAAAAAGTTTTTGATGTCCTGGGCCCCTGCTCTGCTGCTTTTACTCCTGGCCTCCTTCTCGACTCTTTTCTGGTGTCCAGACTTGAGCTTTTTGGGGGCCATCCTCACCCTGCTGGAGTTTGCTCGTGCCCACTTAATTCTGATGTGGAAAAACGAACTGCGGTGTGGACCAAACCATTTTTTAAGAAGGGGCAAGGGGGTTATTGAAATTCTTAAAATTAGAATAATGTATGACTTGTGGCTTTGTTTTAATTTGGTTTGATTCGTATGAATATAGGCTATATTAGTTCAGTGTATGCATAATAATTTTGTCATAGAGGCTACTGGGGGCTTTGGTGGGCCCTAGAATTGTCATCACCTTCCCCCCCTATATGACCACACTGATGAGAAGATATTCCTGCCTCAACAAAGACAGTGGGAGAGCTGTGTCTCAACGTGGCACCAAATCAGTAACCCAACTCACACGCAGGAGAGTACGAAGGCGTATAAATCCCTGTACTGGAACAAGTACCACCTTACTGGTGGTGTGCAGGCTATTCTGTCCCATGAACAATACATAGACCAAAAACAACTGTTATCCCATTGCAGTGCAACAAAGATGGACACTACTGCTGGGTCCATCCCAAAAAGAAAAGTGGTTATGTTGTGTCAGCACACTGAATATGCAAAGCTACTACTCCCCTGCATTTATTTTTTTTTATTTTTTTTGTCCTTCGAAAACAGAAGAAAAAAAACATATATGGGTTTCCTTGCTGAACTGATTTATGCATCTTGGGGTGCTACAACTCACAGGCATGGCTCCATTTGATGTTTATGTTGCATTTATGCTCTATTTTTGAAAAGAAGTGGTGTTTTTTTTGCCAACCAATGTGCAGTGGATTAGCCGAAAGTGGTATTCTACATAGTTACACTCGGACACTTTGTCACCAGTCATTTTGAGAAAAACAACAAAGCATTTCCTCAAAATGCTTTAAAATGTAGAATCTGAAATACTTCACACAGTCCACTTAACAGTGACAGCAAAAATGTTTATAGCACTTTTGTTGTTGACAATTAAATGATGTGCTGCTTTACTTGAGCAGCTCTTAACTTCACAGATACGCCAACGCTGTGATATTAACAGATAACCTTTTGCTATCAGAATGTCATTTCATTAGTTAACCACCTCTCCGGTTGGATATAGCTTTTGTCTCATTCTGATAAAGCATCATCATCACTGACGCTTTCTTCTGCTCGTCTTGGCTGCTCAGGCATCAGTGTTACAATCCCCCTGCGACTGAGAGCACCCAACAAAGGTCCCATCGCTGCTTTCATTACCCCAGCTCTATTCATTTCAACTGACAGCCCTGCAGAGCAAGGGAAAAATGTTTAACCTCAAATAATTATGCTCTGAACTCTTATTGTTACAATAATCTGCTGCCCTGGTGCGTGACTTTTCCCTTTTTTCTTTTAGTCTTTTATGTGTGCCTTCATTTCTGGCTTCATCCTCTTCATCATCTCCTCTGCCCTGTCTTCTCCCGTATTCCTCTGATAATATGTCAAGGAGCACTGGCTCAAACAAAACATCTGGTGTAATTATTTCCTGAGTGTGGATGGTGGCTGTGTGGTCTGACAGTAGAAGCCCCGCTTCTCTCAGAATTAATGTTGTGGACTAGTCGGGGCAAGGTTGGTTATTAGTCAATTACTGATCTTTGTCTCAGACATCTATTAATAAAGGCTGTTAATGGAAATTATAATTAAGGGGCACCATCACAGTGTGATGGACCAGTAGCCAAACTGTAAATTAGTCTTAAATGGATGTTTGTCCATAAGAAGAAACACCTTTTAGATTCTAATATTTATCAAATGAACAGTGGGGCAAAAAAATTTGAGCTCTGACCATCAAGATCAAGTCCTTGTCTCTGTAAACATGCATTACTGATCACAACCTAGCCAGCATGTAGATGTGGGGCTTGTCTGCAGGCTCCATGGTGGCCCTACATCGGTTTACTCCCCTGGGCTGGGAGTGGGATCTCTCACAGAGGGGGTCTACCCAACTGGTTACATTTCAAATGTGGGCCCTCAGTTCCTAAAACTATATTGTCTCCTTCCTAACCCAAGCTCATTTCGCCCACTCGTGTCACTGATGAGCCCAGTGTATTTAATTCACACGGTCTTCCCATAATACTGAAACCAGAGGGTCCATTTCCACCAGCAGGGACTCCGGGTCGTTTTTCAGGGGCTGGCAAACATGTGGTTAACAGATGCTCCTAAATATGTTCCTCCAAGTTAAAATAGTTTCAGTTCATATGGAATTGAACCTTGTGGATCTTCACTTTATTTCTCATGACTTCTTTCCACCATCGTTTAAGTCATTCCCAGCGGTAAAAAA
Organism: Arrhamphus sclerolepis; assembly: GCA_037176975.1. Classification (NCBI taxonomy): domain Eukaryota; kingdom Metazoa; phylum Chordata; class Actinopteri; order Beloniformes; family Hemiramphidae; genus Arrhamphus; species Arrhamphus sclerolepis. The sequence continues at coordinate 1,920,232 of JBAMYA010000010.1, forward strand.
AAGGGGGGGGGGGGTTCCATCAAACCAAAGGTCATGAGAACACAACTTTTACACATCAAACTAGCAGCCCCCTATTCTGTCTACAGTAAAGCATCTGTAGGATAACGATACGAGGTGGTCAACCTCGTCAGTAGTATTACCCCTCTTCAATGCTAACTTCTGGTCAGCTTTGTTTTTTTGTTTTTTTAAACTAAATCCTACAAATCTCCCAGACTTCAGAGATAACACTCACCTGTAGTCTCCTCCAGCATGCTTACATTACCAGATATATTTAGTTGCCATGCTCTTTACCTAAACTTAAGCAGGTACAGTAGCAGAGAAAAGCAGTATTTACCTGTCGTGATGGAGCGTTGCCTTCTTTGGGGACCACTGACAATGTTTTTTTTTTCCTTTGTCTTAATTATCTTTGCATTATTTTTATGCGTGGATGCAACAGAAACAGCTAAAATCTCTCCCAAAAGTTTATAACAAACACCCTCTCAGACAACGTAATACTTTGAAAGTCAAAACAAAAAGGTCAAGGGAGGGAAGGTGTGCCACAGACCTGCACGGCCGTGACTTCAAAGAATAAAAGTCGATGAATCATGGAACAGAACCATCTAAAGTTGAGGACGAGAAAAACAGAACAAAAAGAGTTCTGTTGGCGGCAAAAAAATAAGAGGTTTATTTATGAAATGTGCTACTGCAGAGAATTTCGCCTCAACTGGCAACGTTGCTGATCTGAGCTTGAGTGACAATTACGCGGACATTCAGAACGAGGCCGGGGACAAAAGGAACACGATGATGAGGAAAATTAACATGACAAAGAGGCTGAGGACTCAGGCTTGGACGGTCGGCTCGCTGTAGCGAGTGGCAATAATCAGCAAATAACACTGGAAGGTGCTGCAAGAGCCAGAAGATACTAAAGAAGGTGAAGAGGGCACAAATATCTTCAGTATGACTGTTACAGGTGCCCGAATTTTAACGTACCTGAACCTGTTCTTCAGCATATCCCACATGAGCGGGCTGAGGAACCAGTCTAGAAGGTCACTCATAAGAGAGAGATGGATCCAGACATAAATGTGCTCGCTGTATAAAGCTGAGTGTCACGTGAAAAATTCCCCGTACTTAAATTTATTAAGAATCGCTTCAAGAGCAGAATTTCACTGGATAATTGGGAGGCCTTCATCCTCAGGTTGAAGGAGAAAGCGATCTTAAACAGCCTGGCCTACGATGACGTGTGACAAGGTTGCAGAGAAAAGCAAAATTCATGCTGGTCAGACACGTGTATATGTTTCTATAGTATGCTGTATAGAAAAGATGAGCTGATGCATCATTATGTTCACTGCGTTTCCGCTCGGCATCCGTTCTGAATGTGCCACTAATGGAGAGCATCCTGCTCTCAGATAAAGTTAAACTGCTGACAGCATGCCGTTGCAGCAGCTGTAGTGATTGTGGTGAGTCTTGTTTGAGCGTGTCTCTGCTGGTCTTTATAGTTTTATCCAACATTATTTAACGTGTTGGCGGGATCAGTTTGCGGTTTGGTAAGTAGAGCCAGTCTGCTGCAAATGCCAGGGCCACATTTTTGATTGCAATCACTGGTCCATCTTTCACATATTGTTGATCTTGTCGTATATAGCGGCAAACCACAATGTATCAACCTTTAAAGCACACATTTTGAGAGCTCGGTGCTATTAGTTCTGCCTGCATGGACTAACTGCAGGCTCCGGGAGTAAAATCTTATAAATATGATTAAAATGTTCCCACCTTCAGTCACAGCAAAGACACTGCACGGCCTGATGGCTCTGTAATGTATATCAGTGTCCTAGCCTGGAGTCTCCAGGGTCACATCTCCATCATCTGGACTGATGATTTGACATTTTCTAATTCTCTTAAGTGATGGAAGAAAAGGCTTTTCAGCGCCCTCCAAGCTCCATCGCTCATTTGTTTTGTTTTGTTTTTTTCACCAGAATTGATGGATATAGTTTTGTGCAGAAGTTGCTGCTCCCTCCTTTAGTCCCACGTCTCTTTTTAAACTTGTTTATGACTTTTTAAACTACTGTCTGGCATGTTTAAACTAGTCTGACTTAAACTGATATTTAACTGGTTTAAACTAGTCTGTCTGATTTTAACTGATCTGTAACTACTTAAGCTAGCTTGTAACTGGTTTAAACTACTTTAAACTAGCCTATGAGTGATGTAAACTGATCTGTAAATGCTTTAAGCTTGTGTGGCAGGTTGAAACAGGTTTAAACTTGTTTGTAACTGGTTTAAATTGCTTTAAACCGGGTTGTAAGTAGTTTTGTTTGTGCTTGGTTTACGTGTGTTTATGATAGGTTTAAACTGGTTTAACTAATTGCAGTTGCATTGTAACTGGTTTAAATTGCTTCATACCTGGTTGTAGCTAGTCTGTGTTCATTTTAAACTGGTTTAAAATGGTTTCCAACTGCTTTAAACAAGTCTCTGGTGTAAACTATTCTGTAACTGGTTTAAAACCATGTATAACTGGTTTAAACTAGCCTGTGACTGATTAAAACTGTTTTAGTGTATTATTGTTTTATTTACTGTATTATTAGTCAAATACAAGCTCAAACTACCTTTTTTTTTTTTTTTTTATCAGTGTAGCATATTTCAGATTCTACCTTCACTTAGCAGGTTACAGAAACAGCTCCCATGATCCCTCTGTACACGGATGGATGGCGTCTGCATGCATCACAGGACATAGTTCCTGTCATTTAGACTAGATTCCATTCGTATATAATTACACGTTTACCTGTATTTACTAAAATAGCAATATTTTAACATGAAACCCGATTATATAACATATATAAACCATTATATACCATATAAATATATGGTATCAGATTTTGAGACATTTCAGTATTGTTCTGCACAATCGTTTTTTGTGCGTGTGTTTCCCGATTGATGTCCACCAACAAATGCTTCTCTAAGATCATAGCTTATGTCTCCCCAACAAAAAAAAATAAAAATTCCAGGATGCATGTAAAAAGTATACACGAGCTTTTGTGTAGATGTGTCTGGCGTTCATGTACATTTTCTGCCAGCCTGCCTCCCTCTGGAGAGATGCATGATGTGAGTGGGGATGCTTGGAAACCTCTGGCTGACTGCTCTTTATGCGGCTCGGTTACCTGTGGCCTCTCCTGCTGCCGCTGCTCAATATGTGTTTTCCATCTCGTGTCATACATGAGAGCCTTTTTTCCCCTTCCAGTTGTATGAACCAATAAAGATGGAAAATGTTGTGTATGTTTGCTGCAGAGAGAGGAATTCCAGCGGGGTGCAGCGGGGCCCGCCTCTTTTTCTTTCCTTGAGCACAACCAGATCACAAATGTGGTTTGCATTCATTGTCTGATGTTTTTTTGGCTAATACTTTGTAATCAGAGTCCATTTAAGGGATGATAGCCCGCGTGGTTGTCTGCCTTGCTTTAGATGATGTGTAATGCTTAAAATGTGCTTTGCATGTCTGTGACTGCATTAGTCTGCAGTGTCCTGGCTTTGTGAGCACATGTGACTTGCCAATGCCCCTCTCTCCCCTGCAGGGCCTCAACCATTTTCTTCATTTTTTTTCCAGCTTTGTGCTTCTTCTCTCCCCCCCCCACCTCCTTCTCTTTCAGATTCTCCTTCTGCACTGGGGAACACAACGTCTGGTTTAATATCATTTTCCAATCACCGAAGGCTGCAGGGCAAGGACTTTTGACTGGTCCGTTTCGTTCCAGCTAATACCAAAGAGAGCGGAGAGAAAATAATAACCCTCGTGGTTCATAATAGCTGCAGTGATCATTCTGGAGTCATTTGCCTCTGGTGCACTCTGTAGCTGCACTTGATGTTGTCTCTGTTTTCTGGCTCCACTCTACATGGAGTTACACAGCTTTTACAGACTGCACAACGGCCTCTGTGTCCTCTTTGTCCACCTGAGATATACTCAGATATATTCGGGGCCATCTGTTTGATCTCACAGCAATAAAGCAAAAAAGGAACAGAAGACAGAGACTGCATAAAAAATAACTGGAGACAAACCTCTGTGACATCACCGCGGGTTTCTGAAGCGTGCACCTATGGAGAATGCTGTTAGACATTTTGTGAAGTTTTGATGATTTACAACAGGGGTGTCAAACTCTGTTTCATTCCGGGCCACATTATCGCCATGGTTACTGTTAAAGGGCCGGTTGTTCTTTACTTTCTGAAATGTTGTCACATTTCCCGCGAGTTCCTGAATGTGAATTTTTGTTGTAAAATCTAAAATTCCACAAAATTCACTATTATTTAATCATAAAATTAAGACTTTTACACTTAAATCACATAATTGTTTCTTGTATAATCACTAAATAAATAAATAAAGACTTCTTGGAATAAAAAGGTCATTTTATTGTAAAACGGCAATTTTCGCAATGTCACATTTTATTTTGGATTGAATTTATGTGACAAAATCTCAGATTTTACAAAAACTTACCTTTATCATAAAATTGAAACTTTTATACGAAAATCGCTATTTTTGTCTTGTAAAATCACTAACGGAACAACCAAGCCTTTTATCGTACCATCACAAATGTCACAAAAGTGTGACTTTATAACTTAAAATTGCATTTTCTTTTATGAAAATATCAACTTTTAGCAACATTTTAACATAAAAATAATAGTTAACATAACAGTTGTAAAATTGCAAGTTTTATATTGTTTCTTTTTGTCTTGGTGGTTTTGTTTTTTTTAAATACAAAAATCACAAGTTTTGATAAAAATGAGCAACTTTTTGTTGTAAAATCTTTTGCAGACACTTGTTAAATCATGACTTTTGGAATCCTCACCTCAGTTATTCAACTTTTCCTCTTTTTTTTCTTCTACATCAGTACCAGATCAAAGTAAGCAAGTAAGTAAATTTTATCTATAGAGCACCTTTCATAGATAAAATCACAAAGTGCTTTACAGCATCAATAAAGCAATTAAATACAGAGATAAATAAAATACAATTTTAAGGACAATATGTTTTGTTATGTTTGTGTGTGGTTCAGTCCGGAAGGTTCTGAGGATGAAGCTTAGCTCATCCGTCATTTCTGATGTGGCGAATGAAACTAAATATAAAACAAGAAGCCTCGACGCAGATGTCCACCAGCAACTCCACAGCTCCACCCAGTGCATGAATATTAATTATAAACCTTGCTTAGCAAACTTAGCTAGCCAAGCTAAAACAGCTAATTAGTAGGTTTGTTCCAGTCGGCTTCTGAGTGCTGCTGGTTCCAACAACATGGAAAACAGGCTTCAAAAACTCTCTGTAAAATACAGTAAATGTGTATGACATCATGCTTTATTTGTCCAATACTTTTTACAGTCAGTGTTTACATTTAGCTATTTTAGTTCAACTGGCTTAGCTTATTAACACATTAAACATCTTCGCTGCCAAATCATGATCTGAAACAAATATTGCTAGATCTGAAAAGTTTTTTTTTTTTTTTTTTTTTTAATGTTGTTTATGGTATTTGTTTTTCAGTTCTGCATCTAGTTTTATGTATGGGAGTTATTTTGTGGGTATTTAGGGTAGACTTGGTACATTTGAGACATGAGTACAGTTGAGACACGTCAGTAAGTTGCGTGTGCAGCAAGCCTCAGCTGTGATTTTTGGTGTGCACACGTGTATTAGCATCCTCTTTGATTGTGCTAAATTTGAACTTCGTGCAAAGCTCAGTGCTGAAGACATTGACAAATGTATTTTTTGACAGGTAAGATATGTTCTTTACCATGTCTCTTTCACAATGAATATCTTATTACCTTTATGTGACTTTTAAACATAACTTGCATTGAAACATATATGCAAATATTGTTCTCTGCCCTAAAAACTGATATATTTCACGACATCATAGCATTCAAGATCATTACATAATTCATTGAAATGTGGGAGGTGGTCAGCAGCACAGACATATAATGCTAACATTTTAAGCCACAATTAGACAAAATTAGAGACAAATGAAAGTTTTTGACATTTGTGATATTTGAACATTCTACTATTAATGGATATATTTTTCTGCCATGAATATTGTAAGGATAACAGAGTATTTAGTGAAATATGAAAGGTGTTAAAACGAGTACAGTTTGAGACAGGTCTTGTGTGCTATGCAGCTACAGCGTTCATTCAAAACAATAAAAGGCTTTATGGGTTACACTTTATAATTAAGGGACAAAATAAATAGCAAATTAATAATAGAATAGTCTTATTTAAAACAAAGTGCTTAGCTATATTGTAATTGAGATGTTGCATATTATTGCTATTCAAAAATGGTTAAACCATTTCATTCATTCATTTGAATTTAACAGGCTTGCATTTAAATGCAACATTTAAACTTTTTTTTTTTAACCTATGCTAGTGTTGATTTAAACAAAATGGAAGAATGGTGAAGAGTATTACATTTACAATTAATGTTTTTATATAGTTTATTACTTTGGCAATGATTGACATGTCAGCTTTCCAGCAGTTTTAATGGTGTCTCAACTTTACTCAATATGTGTATTATATGGGTACAGTTAAGACTTAAATTTTTGATTAATTGTGAAAAATATAAATTACTTATGGATATCATATCTTGGTAATATTTTAGTACACAAATAAAGGATACATTATGTAAAAACAAACAAAAAAAAATCTTCTGTTCAGTGTCTTTTCAGCGTCTAATTTTTGTGTGGAGATAAGAAGAGCAAAAACTGCCTCAACTGTACTCAGTCTACATTACAGACCAGGAAGGAGGCAGAGAAGACAGTAAATGAGGAAATTCAAATAGAATATAACGTGACAAAGACAGACCTTCAAAATAAAACAGGAAGTGAAGTTAAGAGAAACTGAACAGGGCAAAGAGGCAGGAAAGCAAGTACACCAACACTGAAAAAGACCCAGATCCTAACAAAACAAAAAACACCAAACAGAATCCAAAATCCTGAAAAAAAAAAATAGCCTTAATGCAGTGGCCCTGGAAGACCTGGATTGATGATTATTGGAGTTTGGGGTGATTTAACGCACAACAACGGTCAGTTTTAATGCTGTGTGGAGAATGTTACAGACTACTCAGTGACTCATTTCCAAAATAAACACGCCTGGAGCAGGTTACGAGTTCATTACAGTTACTATGGAAACAAAAGAGAGCCATGCTCATCATTCTGAAAATCCTGGCTTTTGAGTGGATATTGAAATTGAAGTTGTTGTGTCCTAACATGTCAACACACTAAACGCCAAGAAAAAAAAAAAAAAGAAAAGAGAGGATACAGAGGCCACAGACCACAGCTACAAGAGAACCATGAATTATGAAGAAAAAAAACATGAGAACCAAGCAAGAACTAAAACTAAAATTCCAAGCCCTCAAAAATGTCTGTCCAATAGCTAAAGCATGGGAGAAACTGTGACATTCAACAGAACAATTTCCCCTAGTACACCAGAATTTTTGTTTTCAATTTCTTCAATGACTGCTCTTTGCTGCTTGCCTCTCTAAAGTTGTTAGAATTACCCACTGGTTTCTGGAAATCAAGAGGTATTAGGATTTCAATAATTTACTTTCTGATAGATATTAGTATAGTTGCAGTCATCTTGAAAAGCACAGTCCAAATTCAGTTTTGTGGGGCTAGTTGCCAGAAACCCGCGAGCAGTCAACACCTGTACGCTCTGAGATGTGGTGGTTCAGTGGGGCGGTCTGTTTAACACTGGACCCAGTTCAACACATAGAGCTAAGAGCACTGATCTATTTGCCAGTCATCATCAGGGGCCAGGAAATCTTGATGGTCCCTAAAAACTCTCACCATCCTGATCCATTAACCCTTCAGGGGTACCAGGCATATGCAACATTACACACAAGCACCTCTGAACTGATTCATATATTTGTTCAGTAAATATACCAATTGATACACAACATTTCACAATTAATGTATCAAACAGTTATATATACTTATAGAATATAATTTGATTATGGAAGTATGATATAGGAACATACTTTGTTCTAGAGTGTTTATGAATAGTAATAGCACTGCAGGAACACATCTGTAATACTGCTGGATTGACTGTTTATGAATAGTGGATCTACAAGTCGATATAAACCAAAGTTAAATGTATCAGATGAATGTGGCTTCAAGTTGCCATTCCACCATCTGGCATCTCCAAAATTTTTGTGCACAATTTTAAAAAATTGTGTAAAGGTGTGCAAATTCCCCTGTCAGTTTTTTTTTTTTTTTTATAGATAACAATCTTTGCTTGGAAAGTGAAATGCACAACTTTCAGGCCCTTTTTTGTGCATGCGCAACATTTATAAATGAGCACTCAGGTGTGTGGATACATGCTCCTATAGTGTGAAAACATTGATCGTCCTAAGACTTAAGCAGTAATAGAAGGTTTACTTTTTATATCATTGGCATTGTCAGTAGCATGGTTGGTGTGTGAAAAATTCAGAAACAAGGATGAAAAAAATAACTTTTGATTTCCTACCTCAAGCCATTTTGTTAAAAATCCTGATTTATTCACTTCAAAAGAATTCTCACCATGGGTGTGTTTGCAACATTTTCAAGGACTCATCTTCACATTACTGTTCAGTAATGGTGCTTGCCACACTCAGGTCAGAAAAGTCCATCATTTACTCTGCTACAGTGATAACCCCTATGCAACATATTGATAAGTTATATGCAAACCATATCTACCTCCACATTAGTGACTTTGTAACTTATAATAATACATAATGCATCACTGGAGCTCAGGCCATGTGGGTTTACAATCATTACTCATGTTGGGGATCAACACAATTTTTGTTTATTACAAATCTTTCATAAGAGAAAAAGTCCATCAGCAAGCATACTCTAAATCTTAGCATTTACAAAGATGGATGGTGCTGACCGACCTTTACACGGTTGTAAAGCATGCTGCAGCATGGCCCGCTCTGTATGACAACTTGTTAAAAGAGAATGATCAAGGTTTTCTAGATGGCTGCTCTACACTGTAGCTTGAAATAGTATCTATTTTATATTAAATATTGATGAGTCACATCCCATCAAACCAGACAGGTTATATTTTGCATACAAAGTGTTATTGCTGCTCATGAAACCTTAAATTGTTCATTTAATTACCAGTTTAAGGGAGGCTTAGATTAAAGAATACATTTGCATTATTGAGAATCAAACCACTCTGCTAGAAAATATGGGCTTTGTCAGAATGATAACGACTCATTTGAAGAAACTGCACAACAAGATGGTGTCACATTGTTCTGTGTATTACTAAATGACTCTAGGACACATAATTTGCTCACAAAGTTGCTCTAAACACTACAGTCTCTTGAGTTAAAGTGGTGGCTTATGTGAGAAGACAAGATGGATTCTCAATTGACAATTTGACATTGGCTGTGGCCCCTAAGAACAAAACACATTCAGCACTTATTCAAAGTACTATCAAAGTAGCACCAATGTTCTCTATACATTTCCATTCTTGCTTAAGTGCTTTCTTGGCAGATGTGTAGATTAACTATGCGTGCATGACTGAGTATGTCTGTGTTTCAGCATGCAAGAGAGACAGTTAATAGTTCTCACCTCACTTTATAATGGTTGTTAAAGCAGTCCAAGGAAATTTTTCTCACATGGCAGTTCTATTGAACAAATGTTCCTGATACTCTACTATCCTGACACAAATGTAAAACAGCAGAACCTCATCTGTAACCTCAAGCCAGCCACTTGCCATGGCATCTGTGTAGGTAATGGGAGTGGACAAGAGGGGTGGGGATTTGACACTCATTGCACACACCTCTGCCTGTGGCTTGCAAGCCTGAAGAGCTATGTGAAAGTGAACTGATTTAGGCTGCTAAGACTAGCCATCGTCTGTCACACCAGCAGCAAAGTAAATTCAAGAGAAATGAACCTTTATAGATAGTGTATTGGTCCTGACTGCAGGCAGTCAGGATCCATTTATGGTAATGGTTAGCCACATAAACCAAAGTGCCTGCCTCAGGTGCTGCTTATTTTCCGTTTTTCTCTCACTGCACTCTATTTGTTAAACCATCCTTAAATTAGTATTTTTAGTGTTTTCAATTAAATTTGATCCCTGTCTCTTCTATTATTACTTCAAAATAAAATAAAGAACGGGGAAAAAAACTTTTTTTTTTTCGTTCTCTTAATGTTCTTCTGAGTCACTTTGTCATTTTTTATTGCTCCTTTCAATTTGATTTATGGCCATATTTGACTAAATCTGATCTAATTCCACAATGTTAAAACACGACCCTGGGTTAATATCATAAGTTAATATTTCATTCTCCTCTGCTGTAACTTTGGTCATTGAGACAAAGTTGATAGGCTATTATTAGTGAGTGATGGAGTGATTGCTAATGAGGAGGATAGAATACGCTGCCAAGCCCTAGTTGATGAAGTGTGATAGATAAAGGAAGAAATTGTCCCGCTAATGTGTAATTGAGTTTGAAAAGACATCATCATCTTGAGGGGAGAGAGACGATTATAGATGACCCCCTATTATTTTATTATTGCTGCTTCTTTTTAGATATGATCGTTTTCATGTTTTCCATGTCACTTCACTTTACAGTTAATGGGGGACTTGAAGAGACAGACACTACTGAGGTCGTCATTTCACAACTGATTTAAACCTGCACCAGTGCTCATTTCCTGTACCTCAAAAATTATAATATCCAGGGACTAAATGAGACAGACAAGTGGATGCTGCCATATAGATAATGAGTTAATGATTGGTGATGATCCTTATAGTCTCTGTTAGAGGTTCTTCCTCTTCCATCCCTCCAAACTCCTTAGTACCAACAAAAGAAGTGAACAGCCTTAAAGACTTATTGCTTGTATCCTGAAATAGGCATGCACATAAAAATTAGATGGACTTTGAAAGCACAATATTTATTTATTTATTTATTTTATAAAGAACTTGCCCATAAACATCCACTAAATAGACAGTTTGCATGGCAGTTAAATCACACAAGTAGTGACCTCATCATTTTCCTTCATAAATAGCCACTTAGCTTGATCAACTTGACTCCATCTCACCACTCAAACCACTGCTCACAGATATGCCAAATTCTTTTTACAGAGCAGCATCCTGCTGCTTCTTCCTCACACTGTCTGGAAGATTAAATGTATAGATCACAGTTTTCCGGGTCAGACCACCTGAGTGGCAATGACTTGGGATAGCATCACCTTCCCTATCTGGGCCATGCCTTGATACACTTAGGTTCTACACCAGTGGGAGCGGATCAGTCAGCTAGCAAGGTATTAATCTGCTGTGACATGTGGACTCTCCCTTTGGAGGACGTCCGGCACTGGGAAGTAGTCCAGCAGCAGCAGCCATAGCTAGAGTAATGTAGGATGTCAGAGGAGCTGGCACTGATGGAGGGACAGGGTATGGAGGGAAAGAGGTGAACAGATAGAAGTAAGGGGCATGTTGAGATGCCTGACAAGCAGAAGAGGTGAGAGGGATACAAGAAATAATAAGAAGGATGGACTATGCCAGTAAGCAGATAAGGGCTATAAGTTTTTCCTTGAAAACAGATAAATAGCTTTTCCATTATCATCTTTGAATTCATGAGAATGACAAACTATCTTTATAAGCATCATTTTTAATAAATAAATAATAAAAAAATAAAATAAAAAAATCAAATATTAATTTAATTCCTGTCTGCCTTCAACCACAATTTATTTAACAAACATTACCTTAGAGAGTATTTAGGGTAGATTTAGCATACTTTTGTGAGATACACTCATTAAATTCAACCATGGCATATCCTCAGACCTTTCATATTTCCCCAGTCATTTGACTGTAATTTCCACCTTCCCTGTAGACTAATTGGTAACGCTTTACAATAAGGTACAAAAAAAATGATTTTAATTGCCACTTTATTATCACTTAATTATCAGAAAACAAACCACAAACTAACCATGACTTAACCATTAGTTAATCATCAAGTTTTACTAATGCCGCATTTAGACCCTGAGATACAATTGGATTTACTTCTGTTGTGGCCATAAATTAGTTTATGTTCAGTCATACAGTGTAACATGCTGTAAATCATTCTACCAATTTCACTTCATGCCATGTGACTTGAATTAATCTCATGAGGCTATATACAGTGTGAAGCCGCCTTTAAGGAAAGTAAAGCTTATTTAACAACAAAGTCATTGAAATGAAAAGAGTAACTATTCAGAAATTAAGTAGTGGTGAGTTCCTCATTTATTTCCAAATAATTAAGGAGTAATTAAGGAAAATGTTGTGTACATTATTGTCAAAGTGTTACAAACTAATTTATTCAATTCATTTGGAGTCTCTGTTTTGTGAGATGGACTGTTGAGGGATGCTTTAGGTATTTTTCTTTCATTCTAAGTTGATGTTGACTTTTAAAAAAAAAAAAAAAAAAAAGACATTTATCAGTATTAATCCACTGACCAAAGTAAAATCTATTGAATTGGCAGAAATGACAGTATTTTGCAGATAGGACTGAATTTGTAACCACTCACTCTAAATGATGGCAAATGATGTAAATAGCATTAAACACAAGCCTGGAGGCAGGTGGTAGAAGCATTTGTGTTTAAAATCAGACTCATAATCAGATTTTGTTCCAACATTTCCAACCCAACATTTAATTGACAAAAAACTAACGGTCCACAGGAATAATGGGTCACTGATTCTGGATCTTGTCAATACATCTCTCCAAACAGGATATGTACCTGTAAGTTTTAAGACTGCAGTAATCAAACCTTT
>JBAMYA010000010.1:1933040-1949943 GCA_037176975.1 Arrhamphus sclerolepis
GTGAAGAAAATAAGGAAGTAAAATCTTCTGCTTTTCTGTTCGAAGCGGAGATAAAATCCCCCGCCGTCACTCTGGGTTTTTGTGTGTTTCAAAGAACAAAGGAAGCTATTATTCCAACCGATGATGGTTGTTATCCTTATATATTTCATATGAGGAAGTGTTTGTGTGTGTTGGGGGGGTGGGGGGTAGTTTATTGGATGCAGAAGCACACATTTACCTTTCGTGATCTTTTCTCCTGATTCTAAGGAAACTGATTATACAGGAGCTCAGCGGTAAATACATGTGTGCTGTTTTTATTTTTGTTCTCCTCTCTCTGCCACCTGTCTTGTTTTCCTGATTCGGGGGGGAGCTAACAAGAGTCAGACTGACAAAGAGGGAGGGGGAGAAAAAAATCATTAACTCATAAGCTGGTTAATGCTGTGGCACTCTCAACCTTCAACTCAAATGAGAATTTCCATCATTTACATATCAATTGAATTTCCTGTGTTTCCCTCTTCTCTTTCCCCCCTCCTTCATTAAAAGCAGCATTTGCTTCCCGCTGCAATCAGCATGTACAACACATTTTCTGGGCGAAGAGTGTTCTCTCTCTCTCTCTCTCTTACACACACATTCCCATACATCATACACGTGAAAAACTCACGTTCTCGCTCATAGCTGCAACGCTGTTACATGAGCTGACGCAGAGGCGTGCAGGTCTGTATGGAGGTTTCACAAACACACACACACACACACACACACACACACACACAGGTGTGAAGCAGGCGGGCGAGCAGACAGAACAGCTCCGTGTCCTGCTGCAGCTCTGTCAGGATTAAACCAGTGATCAGAGAAATGAAAGGGAAGCTGTCGTCCCGCATCGGCCCCTATACGCATCATCCTTAATAATTACACCCTCTCCTTCCTTTGCCTCACTTCCTCCTCTCTTATAACCTCCCACCTGTGTGTGTGTGTGTGTGTGTGTGTCGCAGACAGCATGCTTGACTGACACCCAGCACATCAAATAGGGGCTTTTATGAAATGTGTGCCTGCTTGAATTACACTTACTTGAAGCCTTTCTTCTTCTTTGGTATAAAGCCACACCTGTGTGTGTGTGTGTGTGCACCCCAGCATTAGAATGCATTTGCAATCTCCCCTATTTGAATTGATACAGATGTGCACAGACCACATCTGGCTGCTCGACTCAACCTGCAGGCGATATATGCAACTAACTACTTCAATCTGGTGCTTTATGCACATGAATGCGATCAAATATTCAGCTCGAGCCAGCTAAGTGTTGCACGGCGCAGCCTGGAGTGTAAAGTAAGTTTGAGCTCTGTCATTTTCAGTCAGTGCCATATGTGACCTGTAGTGTGAGAGTCAAGAGGTACCAGATCCAGGCCGTGGTGGCAGGATGCCTTTTTATTTTATTTTTTCACGACTTAAGTTTCGCTGGAATAAACAGCAGGCGGAGACTGGATTCAGCCTATGACACGTATTATATACACACGATTATGGTGTCACTTAGACGGGTGTAATACATTCCGACATCCCAACGCCTGGAGCAGGAGTCACATACGAAGCAACAGCGGACATTTCCAGCCAATATAGAACCGCTGTTTCTTCAGCTAAGCTTTTTAAAGAATAAAATATGTGCTCTGAAGCGAGTAATGAATAAGTTAATACTTTGGTTTTGCTTTCTGTTTGTAACTTCTTCTCTTTTTTTTCTACTAATGGCTTTGTACTGTAAGTCTACTTCATATCCAGGCTTTTGTGTAACAGTGACTGTTAATATACCTCTGCACTTGAGCGTGTAATAAATGTAAATCTTGGTGTCTGTAACTCGGTTCCCCAAAGCTCATTATTTGTGACAAGTGTACGAGACAGTGTTTGTTTTCTGCCGGGTTGCAGATGAGTAATGAGATCATTCGCTCGTGCTTTCCAGGCATCACTCTGGACAAGATCTTCACGGGCCATGTGGTCTCCATCTACTGTATCCGGTTCTGCCAGTTCTGTGGGAAAATGTACTTGCATTTGCCACGCAGGTTTAGCACCAGTAAGGGAAAAAAAAACACAGGAACTCGGGACAAGAAATGATTTGAAGATAGATCCACTTGGAGATAAACGGTAAAGAAGACCTGGCCTCCTCCTGTGTTTTTGGACGTTTCTAAGGCGTCGCAATGACATCACTGGAAGCTGAAAAAATAAAAATCCCACTTCTAATAGCTGAGTATATTTGCTACGCATGCCTTGATAGTGATCTGTGAGGGTTAAAAAACAAATACAACAAAGCTGCAATAAATGTATATTCATAGTAATCAACCAAACTCACCTCAGCATGTAATCTTTGTTATCGTGGTTCTATCTATTGTGGTTATATTGAAAACGAATAATCTCTCTAAAGTTTTGTTCATCGTAGCTTAGTTTGGCGTTCTATGGTTAGTTCCTGATTCTCAAATGTACCATAAGTGTGAGTGTGTGTGTGTGTGTGTGTGGTGGATTGGCGACCTGTCATGGAAAACAATCAGGAAACGCTTTACGAGTCTCCGGACATTCGATCAACCAGAAGATGCGTACATCTTCTCATTCCAGATAGAGGTTTCACCATCGCTCATATGTGACACACAGGAGTCCAAAGTTACCTTTGCTGCTTTTTGCCGATAAATTAACATTCGTTCAAATAAAATGCGATATTCTAACGTGAATGATTCAAAATGTCCCTCGTGCTGCCTTAACAGACGGCGCGTTCATTGTGATATTTTTATTTATCATTATAAAGTTGGAGGTCGGTTACAAAGCTAAAGTATAAGTAACCTAGAGGAAACAAAAAGGGTTGGAAATACACGAGAACTGTAGTTACCCGTATGTTTCAGGTCTTAAAAGGTTCAAGCATAAAAAAAGTGGGATACCCGTAAGTGAAACAGATTCTCTCACAACTTTAGGGTTTAAATACATAGTTTAGGCTAAGTGGGGGAACAAGACTGGAGCCAAAGTCAAGCAAATAAATACTGTATTAATTATATAATGGTTTCCAAAGGGTGCTTCTTTTTTTTTTTTTTTTTAACTCAAATCCTTGTAGTTTTTGACCAAAATGTGTCTCAGATATTTCCTTAAGACCTCATGAAATTATGTCATCTCCAGGGGGAAAAAAAATTGAGCTTCTATAAGAAATGACCCTTAAAAATCGTATTCATAGGCAAAATTTCTAATTTCAGTCAATTTTAAGCTGTAACTTTTTGACATTTAAACCTGACATTTACATAAGTTGCGCACTAACGGAACGTAGTCTTTCCATGCAATTAGTTTAAGGGATTAGGTATTACTTGCTCTACAATGCTCAAAGATAACAGAATAAAATGTGGGAAAATGTTTTTTTTCTTTATTATTTATTCAAGACTTGACTACTTTGTGCCCAAATTACAACAATATGGTGTTGTAGGCTGAACTGACCCGCTTGCAGTGCGGTTTTCTGTGACCCATCCCAAACATTCACGACATTATTGACCAAAATCAGCAACAACGAGGTCCTGAACTGTTCAGCAGATGAAGAATGGGAAGAAAGAGCACTTCCACTTATTTGTTTCTTTTACTTGTCAGTTAATCAGTGGGTCAGAGGTTTTCTGAACTGCAGATTTTCACTTCATTACAATGATTGCCCTGAGAGAGTCTGAAAGGTTCCAACACACACACACACACACACACACCCCTTCAGGGCTCTCAGTGTCTGTGCAGGCAATCGACCTCGTCCAACCAATTAAAGACAGCTCTTAATTCCTGATCGATGGCTGAAGCTGGGTTAGGAAGGGTGATGTCGGCGGTGGAAGGGCTTATCAGGAGGATCCACTGCATGATGTGTTCAAACTTTTTTATTTGTTATCAGTATTTAAGGCTGTCCAGCCTCATATCATGTGCTAAATGTATTAGTGTCTTAGTGAAATGAAAAAAATAAATAAATAAAAAGATAATCTGTTTGGAATGGATGCACTTGGAACCGATTAAAACCGGGCCTGAAATTCGATCGATTTGATTTAATATGTCGTGCAAAAGCTGATTCACCCTTTTTGTGTTTTCTAACTATGTAATAACATTTGGTGTGATGGGTCTCAGTATTAGGCAAACAACAAAATGTCACCTTTTTTTTTTTTTTTTTCGCATGTTGCTTATGTATTTCCCACAATGCAAAGGAGGGAAAGACATAAGTAATGGTCTTAGAGAAGCAAATGTTGCTGCAAGTCAATCTGGAGATCATCTCCAACATGATTTGACGTGAGGCTTTCACATAAAGGAAGAAGGCTGTTCAGAGTGCTGTAGAGCTACATCACAGACGCTAAAGGCCTCAGGTACCATGTTAAATATGCAAGTCAACGACGGTGCAGTTAGAAGAAGACTGAACAAGTGCAGTTCAGTCCCGGTGGCGTGAGCGGGCATTTGGAGGCTATGCCCACCCTGGACTAAAAGTAAAGTTTTCTGTTTATTTTATTTGGGTTTTGTTTTTTTTGTCGTCGTAGCCATCTTCTGTTAAACCTATCTATCTTTATTTGTCAATCATACATTCCAACATGTCAGCCAATTACAAACGGTTATGGTCACCGGTCGCCAAAGTGGTAAATTGCTGTTTACCACCGCAGGTAATAAACACGGATATACGAAAAGTCAACAGCCGCAATGGAGTGAACAATCATGCTAGGAGGGTTAGCTACAGCACCTAAGGAGCACCAGGAGCAGCGCCGAGCAACGTGACTCATCCGCCTGGAATAAACGTGAGTGACAACAACACAAGCACCAAAGCTCATGACATTACAGCTGCAAGGAACAGCAACCTCACACCAGCACAGACACTCCTGGTCAAATTAACTTCCATTACTTGCAGGCAGAAGGGTTCACATTGCTCTGTTCTGCTGCTTGTGCTCCCTAGCTGCTGTAGCCATAGCTACCTCCCCTAGCATGAATGTTTACTTCAGTGTTCAGTTTGACATCAGTGCTTATGTTTCTAAGAGAAGTGAAGCTGTATGGTGCTGCTCTCTGCCCCTGTTGATCTTCATCTTGTCAAAAATGCTTGACTTTTGAGTTGAATAAATGGACACAGCACTACAACGTTGTATTTTGTTAGTTTTTGTTGTTGTTATTGTTTTTATATATATATTTTTAGGATGAACTGCTCGTTTTTAATGAGAGAAAATGATTTGTCGATACCGTTGCCTTTTGCCAGGAGAAAGCCTCTTCTGTCTAAAAAAAGAACATGGAAGCATGACTGGGGTTCACAAAAACTGCATCTGAACACACCACAAGACTTCTGAAACTACGTCCTCTGGACAGATGGGACAATGCATCGTTACATTTGGAGATAGGTGCACGGCTACTCTGCTTTGACGCAGAGGTATTAATTCACCTGAAGTTATTGCTCCCACATGTGGATAAACAAACCTCCTTTTTTGTAAAAGGAATTAAACAGTGGGAGTACAAACCTTTGCATATGACTGAATACGTTTGGAAGTTTTTCCCACTTTCAAACATTAAAAATTTTCTTTTCCATTTATAGGGTTTTCTTGAGACCTTGAACTCAGAGAGGCTCTCTGTGAAAGATAACCGCCTTTTGAAAAATAAATGAATAAGTTTCCCCGCTGCCTCCAGTCAGTCCTTCCTTCATCAGCAGCTGGTGATGGAGGGAGAGCGTTAAGTAAAGAGACGCTGATCTGTTTTCCTCCCCTTCAGATATCACACCAGCGAGCCTGTCACCCACACAGCCAATATCACAGTCGGTCCACACACTGGGTTCAGTCACAGGGCAAGGAGAGAAAACAGAAGGGTGGGAGGATGAAATGATGAGGGAGGAGGAGGAAGTGGCCAAGGGTAAAAGTGTGCGACTGTGGCATGTCCCAGCGGCTCAGAGCAGTGGGCCACTTGCACTGCTTACAGTGCAGTGCGTTTTCAGCTGTCCCTCCTTATTACCTTTTATATTACTTCGTAATATACGTGGGAATATAAATAAATCAAGACGGCACGGCAGGTTGCCGACGGGGAGGAAACAGGAAATATGAAACAAAACAGAGACGGGGGAAATGAAGAGAATGTAAAAATGCGAGAGGATCTGTAGTACTCCATTCACAATGGTATCAAAGGAATGCAGTATCAAAGATCCGTGGAGATCTTTTACCTGAGTAAATACCTCACTGTGTCTGACACTGGTGAACCTGTGCGCATTCGCTTCCTTAGAAAAGCACAGTCCGAGGAAATTGGTGAAATGCTGCGAGATGCACTGTCAGCACAACAGCGCCGGCAGCGTGGAAACCCATTTATTAGTCCCCCAAGCATTCCGCCATTTCTGAATTTGTCACAGAATTAGGTGTAATCCTGATAATACACCGTCTTCTGCAGAAAATCGAGAGAGCTTCAGAAAAGATTCATAAATTAGGAGTGTACTGACAATTTGTCAGAATCCCTGCAGCAGCGGGGCTGCGGCATTTGCGTCCTTGTCGCCTTCCTGCTGCTCAAGCACATCTCAAACTCATGCACACAATGTTTTTCACATGTTTCTGTGGTGTTAAAGTGGTCACTCCCCCGCAGTATTAGGCGCAATGAAGGCATTCCGGGACACATTAACACGGCAGAACAGGCTGTAATTGCAGTTAAGTGAATCTTCTTGATGTATGAAGGCCCATTTTGATAGAACTGACATTTTAACTCACTTAAATCTAATATCTTTAGGTTTGACAGAGCAGTTAAGAGGTTCTACTGTTTAATCATCAGTAACATATGAAATCATTTTGGTGAAATGGGCACTAATATGTTTTTTTGTCATTTCTTTGCACCACGATGTAATGCAGAGATATGCAGGAGTTGAGTAAATCAGCTCAATGTCCCATTCTTCTTCTTTCACCTTCTTCACCAAAACTACAGTAAAAGATCACAAGTCTAATGGACCTCCTAATGGATGAGGATTCATTAGATTGAGATCAGTGCCTTGAACCTTTTGCATCTCTTCTCAAACATTCGTATGGCTGAGTGCATGTGCCTGCTGTTGCCATGGAATCATGTTCCTGGTCTACTATGATGCAAGATGTCCCAACCAAGGGCTTCTCCAGCCTAGCCATCCTCCAGGTACGCTACCCATTTGGCCTGGACCTCCACCGAGACCCTGCCCTTACCGAGCCTCTGGCGACCACCGAAATGACATCTGAAACAAGTGGTCTCACTGAAAAGGTCCTGCTGAAGAACTTTTGAAGGAACTGAGAGCCAGCAGTGACGATGCATGAAGGAGACCGTGAGGCTGTCGCAATGTAGCGTCACCTCGAGGGTCCCACTCGATTGGACTCGACAGTCTTTGGACCCAGGAGGACACTAATCAGCGAGTCATACTTCATACTTCACTTCAGAGGGAATCCTGCTGCCACCTTTTCCCAAAGGTAAATGAAACACATAATCGATGTCATCGTGATTTTGAAGAAAATACGATTCATCAGATCATAAAGCATAAACGTTTTCAGATAGGCTGCTTCTTTTTTTTAGGACTAAGTAACTACCATTGTGCATCAGTGACTGTTGGATGGCCATGACCATTTCAGTGGTTCCCCAGTTGTCCCTCAGTTGGACCATTTTTAGTCTATGATCGCTGCATACAAGGAGCGCGGCACAAAACAAACTATTTTGAAAATGTCTTTGATGCGGCCTCCCTGTTATCACACTTTTGCCCTTGTCAAAGTATTTCTTGCTTCCAATACAACTTCCTCTCTGTGCATCCTCTTCATCACTGTCTTTTTCATTTTCAACCTTTTTCCATCATCGCCCTCCTTGCTCTCTTTTCCTGTTTTGTGTTGGTAGCGTTCAAGCACCAGCTATCCCTTGCATTCTTCACGCGGTCATCCATGCAAGGCAGGCAAGCAAAAACTGTCATGCACACATATTCCTGTCTTTATTTAATCATTGGCTCTGTTACTGGGGATATTTTCCCAGACAATACCTTTGAAGGTGGTGAGCCAAGCTGGCTGAATGGGGGAGATCTCTCTATCCCTCACCACATAGAAGCCACAGTACTGGCACTCCCACTGACTGAGATGAATGAATTTAATATATCTCGCTTTTGAAGCACAGATGACCTCCTGATATGGCTCTCTGTCTCTCTATTACATTAAGCTTTTATTTTTTTTCTGCTCTGTCTGTGAAATCTGGAAAAGCACAGAAGGGGATCTGATGGGATTTCGACAGAGACTAATTTGTTTTTTGGCAGGACATGTATATGTTTGTCCATACGGAAGCAGGCATATTTTCACCTCTATCCCATTATCATGGCTAGCTGGTGCTTATAAAAGGTATTTATGTGCAGCCTTAGTTGTTTATAGTGGGAGCAACAAGAAAAAAAAAAGTTATTAAAGTGAGTTTAACAGTTGGTGCAGCATGAGATGTAGTGTTCCTTTGGGCAGAAATGATCATTTCACCATCCAGCAGTGGTCAGCTGGTTACTATGATGCCTCTGGGGTCAGTCAAAAACAGGGCGCTACATCTGGTTTGCTAAACTGTCATCGTCACAGAAGTGTCAAAATATGCAGTTCCTCAAATTACCACAAGGGGCTGGCTTCAACAGTGAGTCAGTTTCCACTGATCCAATAACAGCAGAAATACGCATACTTGGAGCCTGGTACAAAAAAGATCTCAGATTCTGTACAGAGGTATGAGGGTGGGTGGTGAATTTTATAAATTTAATCTGTTAAAATTACATAAAGACATAAATTTATATATAATTAGGGGCATGATCTTTTCTCTGTGAGTGGCAGCTACATTTTAGTCTACAGTGCTCAATGGTTGGCCGTTATCATTTCAGTTTTGAAATTCGGTAAATTTGATATTTGAATTAAGTACTAAGAGAGCATGATTACAATATGGCTTCCCCTGCTGTTAATTCTACTAATAGACCAGTTCTAGAATAGCCTGGAAGGGTGCTGGGATGATGGTAGTTAAACTGGTGGGCCCTTGATGGTGCTAGTTTGCCTGCAACTTCAGCTTCGAGCTGAGCTGATTGACTGTAAATAACTATGGAAGAACTATCCAGTCACGAGGTCCACAGATTTCTGCAGAGAGCCTGAGAATCCCATTTTTCCTTGAGGAGTCATTTTGCAAAGCTGTCAAAGCCAACGGCAGACCCAGTGGCTAGCTCTAATTCAAGCATGTCAAATGAATCTGGGCATCAGATTGGTCAGCTTTATTGCTTAATATAAATTTATCTGATGTCGTACAGTTGTCATAGAACTAGAATCCAATTATTCAGACCAAAACCAATTTTTGTATGTTTAATTTTCCTGCAAAGTTGGCACTTTTAACATGGGAGTCAATGGGGATTTGCTTTGTTTTGGAGCCAGCACCTAGTGGTCAGTGGAGTAACTCTAACATAACATACTTCCTGGATGAGCTTAAATCGTAAAGTAGGATGTTGGATTTCAGCTGGGTGCTGTCAGGATAGCTGCCTTTGGCCGGGTGCTGAGCATGGATGGACAGATTCATCCAGAATGAATGTAAGATTACGATAATTAGCAATCCTGGTTAGCACGTTCTACGCTGAGCTTAACTAGCAAGCTTTGGGTGGTAGCGAGGTTAGTAGGCATGAATGATGGATGGATGAAACAGGGTTGGGCGGAGTTAGCTCCTGTCAAGATAGCATCCCCACTGGACCAGTAACAAGCAAATCCACTGTTGAGAAACCTTTGAGGGTTTTTCCAGTGCACTCTATGGTCATAAATCACCTAGAGATGCTTTAATCTTTTGTCACTGATTCACTTAAAGATCCCACAACATTCCTCTTCTTGCAGCATAATGTCTGTCTTTGTACTAGAGCCTGTGCATGCACACCGTGTGTGTGTGTGTGTGTGTGTGTGTGTGTGTGTGTGTGTGTGTGTAAGTCTATTATGATGATGTGCTGCCATTCTAAAGTAAGCCACAGTGACCCTTCTCTTATTTCCTTCCTTATTGGATCTAGTGCCCTCCTGAGACAGCACAGACGTTAATGCCTCCGGTCATTTTTCTGTCCCTTATAACAGTCTGTCCCAAGGTGCTATGTAAGTCCTACTTAATTAGGCCTCAAATTGGTTGAATTTATGCTTATCCAGACACCAAAATGTCTTTTATTGGGTATTTATCCCATGAGGTTAGGCTCACACTGATCAAATTACATTGATTCAGTCTCGGCTGCACAGCTAACTGCTCTGCATGTACGTTCTGCAGAGATCTTACCGTGCACGCATACGACAGATTAACACCAGAACACGAACCCAGATATGCAAATATGTTGTTTGGATCCTAACCAACAACTAGGACCTCCACATCTCACTAGAGACCCCTCGAGGCCAGGCTTGTTTCTACACCTAATCACACCAGCTATGTGGGTAAATAGCTGATGATTTGTTCTTTATGCTTCCATTTATTTTATTTTTTTTACTGAGAATTTAGAGAAATTAGAGCTGGTATCATAACACTTCCTTCTTCATACAGCATTATTTCCTGTTTTCAGACACATCATACATATATGTCATTTAAATCATAATCAGCTTCAATCATCATAATGTGTACAAGGCACAAATCAGGGTTTTAAATGACTGTGAGAAAACTGATGCCACTTTTTGAAGGGGAAAAAAAGGGCAAGCTTGCATCCCTACAATGGCTGAAGATTGAATGGGAACTATAGTATTACATACCCGAAGCAACTGCCTGCCTAGATATATGAGAATAATCAGACATTAATGTGTTTGTATGCATATACGTGTGGTTGTGTGTGTATGAGAGAGCAGCTTTTATGCACATACATGGCACCAGAGAGCTGTTAATTTCCGCCTGAGCTGAGGAACAGCCACTAAAAGTATCACCGAAGTGATGAATGTGCCGCTCCAAACGGGCATCGGAGTTTAATCTGAGTCGCAGGAGAAATAACAGCACATCAACGACTTCCTTTCATCTGCTGTTAGGACAGGAGAGTCGCACAGGTGGACTTGTTCCTTTTCTGTCCTGCACATTTTCTTAATATCACATGCAATCTCTGCTCTGACCCGGGCTGCCACGGACGCAACCCGCGGCCTCCAGAGGGTAGGCTGCACTTTTTTCAAAGCACACAGACCCCCTCAAATTCTATTATATTATTCTATAAATCTGGAAAAATGGAGTTGTAGTTATTTTACTCCAATCCTAAGATCATTTCACTGGCGTCCAATTAAAAAAAAGAATTGAATTTAAGGCCCTTGTTGTCATGTAAAAGTCTCCAATGTACTGGGCCCAAATGATGTTTACTAAGTACAAGCCTGGAAGTTGTCTCAGAGTTCAGACTAAACAAACTGAGATGGCTTTTAATCATTATGTTCCTGTCTGCTAGAATCAGTTCCCTGTGGAAATGTTTTTTTGTTTTTTGCTTTTAATTTTATCCTGATTTTGATATACTCTCAATGTTTTGTTCTTATTTCTGCTCATTTCTGTTTATACAATTCCCTTCACTTCATCAGTACTTTTATCTATCCATCTTCCAGACTGGCTTCATCCTGTTCAGGCTCACTGGCGTGGGGGTGAGGGGGTAGCTGAGGTTTATCCCAGCTGTCATCCTGGAGCCTGGACAGATCTATTCAATGCTATTTTTATGTAAATCAATCATTTTATTTCTCCTTTTCTTTTTGTGCCATTCTTCTTAAGCTTGATATAAAGCGCCTCGAATTGCCTTTGTGTATGAAATACGCAACATAAATAAAGTTACCTTGGCTTTTGTGGAAGTTGATGAATGTTTTTGCTCCATTCTGGGGAAGAATACACTGCATGAGCTGCGATGTTGATAAGTTTTCACATTCCTCAAAACAAAATGTCTCTACAGGTGCACAAAACCGCAAAGTATGCATGTAATCATCAGGTGTGTTCTGTCAGCAGATATTCAAGTGTGTGAGACCCATCTCAACATCCTTTTACATGTATAATGTGCTCTGTAGAGTTTGCAATTTGGGACTTTTATTCATACTGAAAGTAATTAAACATATTTGCGACATATTTTCTTCGGGTTAATGGATAAGTCAGTCAAAGCAATACTACAACTGAAGTACTTCAGTTCTACAGCAGATGATGGGTTGTGCAAGTTTGCAGGCAGGACCGGTTCTAGCCACTCTGGTGTCCTAGGCAACATTAGAAAATGCAATACTAATTACTAGTAAAAGAAATACCCATTTATAAACAGCATACAGTTGTTGTTTTTTTTGTTTTTTTTAACCTAACTGTGAAGGACATTTTACCACAGAACTACATGAAGTACAAGAAGAGGATGACCAGTCTTTTATTAGTATATTTGTTAAATGTTGTTTCTGTTGCTTTTCTTTGTGTAGCACAAAAGTGCTATTCAAACAAGGTTTGATCAATTGATTGATTGATATTGTCAAATTAAGTTGAGCATCAACAGCATCGTATATATTTAATATAAATGAGAGATTCCATTCATTTACAGAAATGACAGGATAGAATGAATCAGTTCAATTCAGGTTCAGTTTATGTAAATAAATAAATAGTAAGTGGTTAATTATGTTTTTGTATTATTTATTATCACAGCTTATTTACTCCCAGCTGTAATGTTTTCATCGAGGCAGAAATGTATTGTTTTTTCAAAATGTTGACCACAGATGTCTAAGTTGAGTTTTTTTTTTGGTTATGAATTTTGATTGTTGTGTTTTATTTTGATTTCTTCTATTGTTTTTATTATTTACCAAAAAACTAAAAAGTTACTTACTTACTCAAATTTCTCAAATGATAAATTTCGCATGGACCTACCAGGACACGGTGCGCGAGTATCATCTCTCTGTCTCTTCTTTTCTTTCTCTTTTCCAGCCTGACTCTCAATGCATTGACAAGAACATGTACAAAAAGGGTTTAATGAGTAAACTAATTAATTAGTTAAGGGTTTGACTAACGCCAACACTGACAGCCAACCCCTGCCCCTCCTCTTTCTGACACAACCTGAGACCCAGGTGAGACCTCAGCACTCAGGGCGCACACTCACCGCGGGCGCACCCACAAATGAGCAACAGAAACTTTTATTCTCTCTTTTATTTTCCAGACAGAGAACAGGAGAAGGGCACCAGTCATGGCTTCAGAGTATCACTATAGTTGGAATTATTATTATTATTTTTTGTAGGGCTTTGCAGTGGTGCCCCCTCCAGCACATGGCGCTCCAGGCGACCACATATATGGCCTATGCCATGAACCGGCCCTGCTGAGATGATTCATATTCCCGTCACAGCCCATCTTTGGTAGTAACACGGTTCTGTCGTGCAAAGAATCGACCCTGCATCTCAGAGTGTGTCGCTGCTACGATCACACAAATAATATCGGTTTAGCATTAGCACATTGGCAGCAGCTTGCTAATGACGCTGTGATAAGAGTCTAAAATAAAATAGCTGCACTGTAACATGCTGTAAATGAATTGCCTCCTTCAGGGATGCAAACGCATGTATGATGAACAAAAAGAGGTTGTATCAAGGAATGTTATATATGACAGTTATTATCGAGGAACATGATTTTGTTAGGGGTTAGCGATTGCATGGTGAAAACCAGAGACTACCTCCAGTCGATTTTGCTGAATTGTCTGAACTAATCAGAAACGTGCACAGGTCCCAATATTAACAGTAATATCTCTCCCTTAGTTGAAAAAGGGGGAAGGCTACGATAGGCTAAGTTTAAAAATAATAAAACTATATGACCTTTTCACTGCACACCCGCCAATCACAGAGGCAGATTGGCCATCCAGGAAATAAACAAAGTCTATGTGCACGACAGTTACAGTCCTATATGTCATTACTTATCAGAGAGAGCATCAGAGTTCTTCGGCCGTGACACCCCCCCGAAAAAAAAAAAAAAAAAGAATAAACACAATTCAGTAGGGTTGTGTACTGGCAAGGACCTCACGATACGGTACGTATCCCGATACGTGTGTCACAATACAATACATGTGTTATTATACGATATCAGAAATGCCCCCACCTATCAAGCCAGCAGCAAGCCATACTGCAACACCTACAGGAGTGGAGGTTGTGTTAGTTTTGACTGATGTTCTCAAACTATTTAAACCATGTTTTTTGATTTTATTAAGCCTTCAAAGTCTATCCGCCTGGTCCTTTTCCTTCCTTTTTTTTCCATATCAATAAATGTCTCAAAAATGTTTTTTTTGTGAATTCTTTTGCCCATTTTTTCAAGATAACTTAAACTTTCAAAATCTATTAAGAAACTGTAAGTTTTACATGCCATGGATGCATTAAACTGTGTGAAATAACAAACAAAAAAACAACAAACAAGTATTTGAATCTTCAGCAACATATAAACAACAAAGGTGAACAGGTCCAAAGGTTTGCATCAACATTTTTTTCCTCCTCTGATGCACAGTACTAATAATACTATTCATAAAACAACTATTAAGAATATGCAGTTGATAATAAATGCCACTTCACAGTGTAATACGAGTTAACTGGGCCCTGAGAACTGTTTCAGTTAAAGACTGTTTGAGTTCAAACTTCTCTAAAGTATTTACTGTATTTCTTTCATTCTAAACTGAGTTGTCTCTTTATGAACTCATGCCAAATGCTTACTTCAAATAGATTAACTTTGAAAAAAAAGGCAGAAAATGGGAAGGGCAAAAAAAGACAGCAAAACAGTAGTCAAAACTTCCAGGAAAAAAAACAATAGATTTAGCAGATTTAGCCTCCTCCACATTGCCGATCTTGTGCTTGCTCTGGCTTTACTGAATGCAAATACGGAACCTTTATTCTTATGGTGGCGTCGAAACAAGACCAAATACACACACAACAGCTTG
Organism: Arrhamphus sclerolepis; assembly: GCA_037176975.1. Classification (NCBI taxonomy): domain Eukaryota; kingdom Metazoa; phylum Chordata; class Actinopteri; order Beloniformes; family Hemiramphidae; genus Arrhamphus; species Arrhamphus sclerolepis. Next base: position 1,947,823 of record JBAMYA010000010.1, read on the forward strand.
CTACTGGATTGAACCCTGTCCTCATTAATGGCAGTCAAGATGGCAGCAGACCTTGAGCCAGAGAGCTTCAAATGAGAACCTCCTTCTACTGTCATTAAGGCTTCAAAGACTGCAACAAACCCTTGGAGCACGCAGCAAACAGATGCACACAGCTGCATGCATTACTTCAAACTTGTTTTACTGGCATTTCTAAATCAATTTTAAAGCATTCTGTACATGAATTAGCGCTGTGAGATTTTGCTCATTGCTCTTATTTCTACATGTGATGGCACTAAAGAATATTTCACATATTACTCTGAAATCATCCCTCAGCTCAGTAATAATTAATTACGTAGTGCAGTTGCCATTTTGCAGTGCTGTCCAAATATGTGAGAAGAATTGTCATACCCTGTAGCAGGGGCGTCAAACTTGATTTCATCCCCGGCCACATCATCACCATGGTTACCATTAAAGGGCCAGTTATTCTACACGTTCTCAACAAGTTAGGTTGTCAGATTTTCCTCGAGTTCACCAATCATTGAATCAAAGAGATTGCAAAATGGTGACTTTTTTTTTTTACTCACAATTATTTCTCTTTGTTGGAAAATATCAACTTTTTGCAACATTTTAACATTCTAAAAATGACAACAGTTGCAAAAATTCCAAAGTTTCTATAACCTCAACCTTTTGCCCCAACATTTCCATTTTTATGATTAAAAAAAAAAGGTAATTTAATAAAAATCAAGAGTTTTTACAAACATTTGCAACTTTTTGTTGTAATTTGTTTGCAAACTTTTGTTAATCATGATTGTTTGACATAAATTGGCTGTTCTCCTCAGTTGTTCCACTTTTTGATGTCAGTACTGAATCAAACAGGTAGTCACATTGAAATTTCCTCAGAAATGTTCTCATAAGTAGATGATTGTCTTTGTGCGCTCTCGTGAGCCAGATAAAATGAAGTTGTGGGCCAGATTTGGCCCGTGGGCCTAGCATTCAAAACCCCTGCTCTGTAGCCCATGCAATTAATCATAATGCAACAGAAATAATGAACTGATCCACTACATTTTGACACTGTGAATGGCATCAACGAAGATAACGTTAAAAATCCATTCTGAGTTCACTTCATTGTTTCTTACATTGAGCTCCATGCAAAGTCATCATGGAAAGTCTTGATTTCAGACACAACCAAAGTTTTTTTCTTTTGTTTTTAAGATGCAGTAACGTCATCCCCAAGATCCATGTTTTCACTCTGAACTTTTCATGAAAATTTGCACCCCCGTAAGAGGTTTGTTATCCAGTAATCAAGAAAACTCTCTGATGAGTTTCTTCTTCATTTCGACACTCAGACTGTCCTTCATACCTCATACCTTAGACGTACGTGCACGTGTATGTGCTGCAGAGATTGATGCATCCATCTCATGTGTTTATGCAGCAATATTTTACACTTGCCTCTTGTGTATTCTGCATATATGACAGGGATGAGATGAAAAAGTGTTGTCAAGTATGTATTTTTCAGTTGACGCTAATGAACCAAATCTGTAAATAGACTTTAGTTGATTTGAAATGAATCATACACTGTTTATGACAAAAAATAAATAAACATATTAACACAAACAGATTGCTTTGCTGCACTAATTACATTAATGAGTCTAGGCAAATTTATTTCTAGAGCACAATTCATACACAAGGCCATTCAAAGTGCTTTACAGTTACGTATAATCACAAAAGGCAAATAAAATCATTCTTAAAACATAAAAATAAACTTTTATTAATTAAATTAAAAACAAAGAGTCCAAAATAAAAAGCATAATTTAAAATTTAAAAACAAAGTAGAAGAGAAAGAAAAAACTTTGATTAAAAAAAAGACATCAGTTAAAATTCTAAAATTCAGGCTTAAAATAACTGCAGATGTAGAACTTCAAATGCAGATGAGAACAGGTGGGTCTTTAACCTGGATTTAAATAAACTGGGTTTTTCAGCTTTTTTTTTTTTTTTTTTTTTTGGTAGACCTGAAAAGATGCTGTTACAATAATCAAGTCTACTAAAGATGAATGCATGGACTAGATTCTCCAGGTCCTGTTGAGACATCAGATCTTTGATCCTTGATATATTCTTAAGGTGATAGTAGGCTGACTTTGTTAC
>JBAMYA010000010.1:1950043-1960772 GCA_037176975.1 Arrhamphus sclerolepis
CCCCAGGATGGAACCTTGGGGAACTCCACATGTAATTCTAGTCTGCTCAGATGTAAAATTACCAACTGACACAAAGTTCTTCCTGTTCTCCAGGTATGTTTTGAACCAGTTTAGTACAGTACCAGAAAGACCAACCCAGTTCTCCAGTCGTTCCAGTAATATATTGTGGTCAACTGTATCAAATGCAGCACTGAGATCCAGTAAAACAGAGACTGACAATTTTCCATTGTCTGTATTTCAACATATGTAATTAAATACTTTGGTTTGCTTCTTGGTTTTGCTGTCTAAAACCTGACTGGAAGATATCATAGCAGTTGTTTATGGTTAAAAAGTCATTCAGCTGTTGAGAAACTCTCTTTATAGCACCTTGAGTTGCCTTTGTGCATGGAATGTGCTATACAAATAAATTTTCCTTGCCTATAGATTTCATAATGAACATCTGCACTCGGCTTTCCGACACTCTCTTTTTGCATTTTTCACTAGTGTGGAGTTTCTCCATGGAGACTTTTTCCTTCCAAAAATAATCTTCACCGTGGTGGGAACAATAGTATTCATAACATTTAACAATTTAGCAATGATGCTATTGACAAGGTCGTTGACTGAACCCCCAGACAGGGAAGGTGTTGAAGAGTAGACCTGGTTAAAGATTTCTCTGCTATTTTCAGTTATACGTCGTTTTGTTATTAACAGCTCAAGTCATCTGTTTTCTAAAAGTCGTGCAGACATTTTGTTTTCTATGCTGCTTCCACTGCAAGTGGACAGTGTGTTTTGAGTATTTCAAGTTGTAAAATCTCCATTTTCTGCAATTTCATCAAAGCAAAAACATATTTAACTATATATAGGGAAAGATTTGTCTGCTCATTGATATTCATTTGATTTCTTCTGTGCTTGTTTCTCCTCACTGAAATATGGTTTGAATGGCTTTTCTTGTTTTGTTACGTGCCTGTTGCATTGAGATCATTATGTTTACACCTTGGCTCAAGTGGATATCTCCATTCCTCATCAGTAATGGTTCAGCTCAGAATCGCAGCAGAGGTGGAAGAGAGCATATGAATTTGTTAGAGTTGAGCAAAAGCGGGAAGACTATTGTTGCTCCTTACAATGGAGGTGGAGAATAGAAATGATGACAACAATAGTGATGAGGATGGTGGCCACGACAATGATCATGGTCTCAGAGTAAATGGATGGTGACAACAAAGGTTAGTCTTTACCATGAAGCCCAAAGGAAGATTTAGACACATGACCACAGTTGGCTGGTACAGGTAGGAAAAAAGAAAAACTATAGCTATACTGCATATGACCAGAAGGCCAATTTGTCAGTACACTTCTGGTTAATGCCCAATGAAAACCAATGACCAGCTGTAGGCTCCCAAGGAGTCTGCTATAATGCATAATGTTCTGAGATATGGTAAATGGCAAATGGTCTGCATCGATACAGCACATTTTTAATCTTGTCTAGGTTCTGTATAAGGCTTTATGATGCGTTTCTTATTGCCCATTCACCCAAACGCTCCTTATACTATGTTCTACTTCCTGTCACATTGTCAAATTTCAACAGAGTTCTGATTTGATGGTCAAAATTGCAAGTGTCTTGCCTTAGACTTTCATGTAAATGCTTAATGTAGCCTTCTATTTATACCAGATCACCTTAGAAATGTGTCATCTCTTTCAACAACATAAGAGGCAACATTGAAGCGTAAGATTTGATTGAGAGGATACAAACATGTCAGACATTTAACTACGAGGAGCGGTACAAACTTACCCATTCACCCTCTGAAAGTTCTGTCCAATAAACTAGGCCTAGTAGCTTGAAAATTCACCGTTCCAAAAACCAATAAAACTGGGCGAGCGAGGACTTTATGCAATGCCTGATATAAGAGTGTGGTGGTGGGGTGTGGTTCTGCCCAGTTGCAGGAGGAGAGGTGATACAGCTGCTCTGGAGACCGCACCTGCAAAGGACTATTTGGCACAGCTGTGCCGCATGTGCCAATCAATGTCCCTCTATTTAACCAGCAGCACCCTGGCTCTAGGGACCGAAAGGTCAGACACAACTTTCGTGTGTGCGAGCACATATGAAATCATTAAGAAAGCGACACAGTAGTAGCCCCAGTAGCTGTAAAGTGCTACAAAGAGCTTCCAAGAGGCTCTATTCAAAACAACAGCTGCAGAATTGTTGCTAACACCATGGATCAGCGAGTTCTTACTGCAAAACTGATGACAGCCATTCCCTGGTGTTTCTAGTCCACCACACATGCTCCTCTCACTCCTGTCACATGGCTGTGGGTTAGATGGCAACTGTACTGAATTCTCTTGAAGACATTTCGCTGCTCATCCAAGCAGCTTCTTCAGTTCATTTGCAATACACTTCAAAGTATACTTGAAGTATACTTCACGTAGGTTGGAGCTAATAAGTGTCGAGCATCAGTCGTTTGTTTTTTTACAGACAGTGCAGCGAACTGCCCGTTCTACCCGACTTGAAAATGACGAAGAAGAAGCACGCTAGCAGTGCGAACCAATCCAATGGTGCTTTTTGTGGTCCACGTCGATGTGATGCAGTAAAGTTTGGAACAAGGTGCATGTCATGCTACACTGTAGCATAACATGACATGCCTAGCTTTGATTCAGAGGCCTATAGTCCACACAGTCCTGGAAAAGAAAACTGATATATGTAGGTTATCTTAGCCAAATAATGTTTACATAGTCATACATGCAGTACTTTGTTTCCAGAATGACCCTAATTTAAATATAGTATGAATACAGTGTCTTATACAAGGGCATTATAATAAATAACAGTGTTCAGGGTGGGGATCCTAATATACTGTCACATCTTACAGTATATCCAGGTTTAAGGGATTAAAAAGGTCTGAAGCTCGATTTATTTTTTTCGCCACCTTTGTCTCTTTTATCATGTTGATGCAAACCATAACATATTATGTTGAGTTACTGGTATTTTTATTACTTCTATTTTGGATATTATTTTTTTCTTTGACCTTTTCTAAGTTTACAAGTCTGCTTATTATCACCTTGGATTCAGCTTCTCGTTTCCACTGTGAGCTGCGGCGATAAACCTTTGTGCGTGTGTGTTCAGGATTACCTTTTTCATCACAGAAATGAATGAAGTGTGAAAAGCAATCTGAGACTCACCGGACCACAGATACGCCACTACAGTGGATGCAATTATGCCAATGACGGATCATTTTCTGACCTTCGTCCCGCACTCTGTAAGGATTGTGGTGTAGCAAAGTATTTATTTTATTTACTTTCATGCGTTTCATGACACTGTGACAGTCTGGGTGTAAAATGCTGAGGTGCTCAGCTGTTTGACAGACAGCTTGACTTTTTGTGTTGCTCTTTTTTTCCTCCCCACTCTCTATTTACTTGTGTTGTGCATGTTCCTGTCAGCGTAACGTCCTCATTATTTATTGCTCTCCCTGCTCCATCTTCTCTTGCTGCTCCTCTTCATCTTTTGTTCTGTCTCTCTCCATCATCTGAATTTCTGTCAGCGGCTCTTCTAAGTCTGCATCCCGGACCAAAGCAGCATGTTTTGTTCCATCGATTCCTTCATTCACAGGTTCAATGACCAGCTTGACGTGAATTGCTCTGACACACTAACAGGATTGCGTGGACGCACACCTCTGTGTTCAGTACTGTAGTCCGCTTTATGCTGTTGAAATGGGTGTCAGATGTATTCAGAGCTGTTTATTTCATGTAGGGTTTTTGTGCTACCTTTGCCACTTCACGTCATATTCTTGAATGTTTCTGACAGGTTGTCTGAATGCACACTGTTTCTTTTCCCTTTTTTTTTGCACAACTTTCTCACTTTCCTAAAGCACATACCTTTTATTCATAAAAGCTGTGCGTATCTGACGTCTGTCCGGCAGGAACACACGGTCTGATTATGGTCTTTCTCACTTTCGTGTCCAGCATACAACAGTGAACACACCACATCAAAAATGGTATCTGAAGCAGCTGAAATGCACCAAGTGTTTGATATAAAAAGGAGACACCAAAAGGCATTAAAAAGAAGGAAAATATGCTTTGATGGCATTGATGACAACCGAAAAAAAAACATTAATTTCCATTAACCTCAATTTTTAGCATATAATAGCTTCAAATCTGGTTGTTCTTTTAAAAAAAACTTGCCCTTTCTATTCATTTATTTCCCATCTCCATTCCATCACAGCTTCTGTTGACCAAGCATCTCTGTGGGTTTGAAAAGCCCTCAAATACTCATGTTGTCCTCTGGAAATCACTGGGATGTGACCTTGAATACATTTAGTTTTACGGACTTTCTTGGTACATAGGCATCCAACATTTTTGTGATTTTTTTTTTTCTTTCCCTGCATACTGTATATATTCCATCCTGCCTTGCCCCCTTCCACTTCTTCTCCTTGATCCAGCTGCAGCTAGTTTACATAGATGATACCACATTATGTCATGTGGTCAAATTGCTACTTAACATTGTATTCATACTTGCCCTTATCTTATCCCCTGTCTCCACAGCAGCTTTTCTGTGCTGCATTTTCTCTTCACCACATGACTGCCGGTGACATCCTGCTCACGGAGAGAAGGGTCAGCAGCCCTCTTTGGTAAGCGCCGGGGGTCGGAGGTCGTTCTCTGCCTGCTGGAGATACACAGCAACTTCCACAACCGTCTACAGATTCTGTGGTTTGCTGGCACAGACGTCCTGGATGTCAAAACACCACCTGGTACAATGATTACAACAGGTAGTGCTCTCTATCTTTAAAGGGCAATGATTTTTTTCTTCTTTCTGTTTTCTGCTGTTTCTAAATATCCTTACATATGGACTCCAGTAACCTTCTTGGCCCTGTTGGCGTCATAGCGATTATTAGATTGGTACAGTATGAGACATCTCGGCTCCGATAATATGCAGGCTTTTTAGTTAAACATAAGGGACTTTGACTTCAGTTAAATTAAATCAAATCCTTTAAAATAATCTACAGTCATGCATCTTTAGAGAAACAAATGACAAGCAAGACAAATGAACTTTTACTAATTTGACCTCAAAGTATTGTATCGAGGTCAGATTACATCAAGTGTAGATTTATTCTTGTCTGGGTTTGTTCTTGGTCACTATCCATATTTTCTCCACCGCTTCTTCTGTCACTGGTGTCTTCATTATCTTAGCTGCCTTGTCCATGATGTCTCCAGTAGTTCTGTGAACTGACGTGACATAGTCCATTAAAGCAATACGCAGCTGTCACAAGAGACCACTGGGGTGGGATACCAAAGTTATTTCGGCCTGCTTTTGAAAGTAGTAGGCACAGAAGATTGAGAGAGGTAGACTGACATTAAAGATAAATAAATAAATCAGTACCATTTTAAAACCACTCTATGTAGCAATACCACTTTTGACCACATGGGGGCATGTCACAAGAAAGTTAAGTCCCTGGTATAAGATCTAGTGGAGGAAAGTGGTATTACAAGATGTGCCAGACTATCCCCATGGTGGTCAGAAATGTTAGAGTGGCTTTAACACTTTATCCATAGTTTGTACACATACTTTGTACACAGCACAGTAGCCTAGCAACAACAGTGCTAGATACAATGGAGAAAAAATGTGTGCAAGTCAAAGAAAAGTGACACTTCTTTATCCTGATTTTATTCATTTTCTTCTAGTAATATGCAAACACCACAACCCTAACCCTAACCCTACCCTTTCAGTCATTGGTGCATCAGTACGTTAGCAGCAACATGCTAACAATGCTGCGTTTAGAGATGAAATACATTAAGATTTATTTCTGCCATAGCCGCGATTCAATGCAATCACACAGTGTAACATACAGTAAATGAATTATCTACCAATTTGACGTTGTACACTGTGACTTGAATATAAGAAAAATCATACAGTGTGAACCCTGCGTTCAGTTGTCATTCTGAGTGATGAATTTTGAGGCACACCATTAGTGGTAGTACTTAAAATCAAAGCTGAAGCTAATTTCTTTTTTTTTTTTGGATGGAATTTGGCTGTCAAGGGTATATTATGTCAAAAATCAGAGTAATCAGTGTAGTTAACAACAGTGTCCTTCACAAAGGTCACAGTTATAGTCATATGAAGAGACTGGCTTCAGGGGAAATTGAGTTCAAAGCCCCTGTTCTGTAATGCTCTTGGTTTTTGAGTTGATCAGCCTGGGCTGTTCAGGTCTAAAGTCACTGAGCATGCAGAGCACAAACTGGAGTGATGTCAGCGGACTTGAAGGCACATCACTGCCAAATATAGGACAAAATCAGGCTGCGATGACTTCAGAGCAGGTTTTCCTCCCATCTGTATATCCAGCTGAAGAAAAAAAAAAAAAACAACTCACAAGGCGCGTATTAAACATTTGATCTGAGAGGATCATGCTGATAATAAGATCCCTGGGCTGTCATCAGTAGAATTTAGATGTCTGGTGTTGCTGGAGGAAATGAAGATAAATATGTCATGGCTGGGAATCTATCTTGTTTCTTCCTCCAGAGTCAGGTCCTTTCCCTGTGAGCCAAGATAAAATGTCTCCTCTGTTAATGCAGGTTCACACACATTCAGACATGGGTGCTTCTTCTTTTTCTGTCTTTTTTCTTTTAATAAGGAGTAGCTTTGATGCTCACCTGTCAGACAGGAAGAGAATCTGCATTCTTCCCATGTACAGATACACATGTATGCAAAACATGATTCTATCAGACCAGCCTCACAAGGATCCATTTCTATTTCATTAAAAAATAGATAAATAAATAAACATTACATCTGTATGCAAATGTTTTTCTCTATGGTTATTGTAATTTTTAGCTTAGAGGGTCGGCTATTTGTATTGAATTTCCAAGCCTCACCTACCCTGACTTTATTTTAGTCTTAGCTTGGTCTGAAGCCAGGCTTATAGGTGGCAGTGTATTGGTAGACATGCTGTTAGTATTTGCTAAATGTGGCGTACAACGTTGTTTTGAAATAGTATGTCTGTCATTGGCTAGCAGCGTAGCTGCAGCAGTGATGAATCCGGTGTTTGGAAAGGTTCATTTTTTCCAATTTAACTGGAACACAGTCAACTCCAGTGTTATGTCATTTCAATATCTGACCTCCAATTTCCAAAGTGAGTGGAACATACCATTCCTTTTTGGTCACTGACTTGTTTTTTCTTTCTTTCTTCTCCCGTAATTGATGATCCCTTAGGCCTGGAATATACTTGCCATTTCCAGCGCCTTTGCAAACTTTGACATGGCTGACACACACATCATTTGGCACGTTGGTCTTCCAAAAAAATATGTGACACATCTGAGCTGGGATGCCGTCAAGTTCGCTGCTCTTCCAGTTACAGAAAGACTGAACTGTATCCTTCAGTCTTCCAAAGTATGTTCTCCTGAGTCGTAACCGTGAACTACAAACTACCAAGTACGCACGTCCAAATTTGATGTACTTGGTATAGAGAAACCAAGTTGAGAAACATGGTTTGGTCTCTTATGTCACCAACCACAGCTCTGTGAAGTAGTTCTGTTGCTGCTGATGTGTGACAAAGTGCTATAAAGCAATACACTGTTGCTGCAGCAGGCAACCATGTGGCTTCTTTTGGTCATGAGAATAACGATACAATGCTTCCTGAAAAAAAAACATATACTTCTCGGTTTCATTTGAAATCATCCTTTTTTTTCTTTTTTAAAAAAGCATATAAATAGCAATTCAAAGGAGTTTAAAAAAAGAGATAAAAGTATGTCTCCAGCATTAAATAATTGGCTAAAAATGATTCTTACTGAGCGGCACACATCCAAAGACGCTGCACTTAACTGTTTACATTTGTAGCTCGTCTCTGTGGACAAATAGCTGCCTGTCCACTGTTTGAATCCGAAGTGCAGCAAATTAGAGTTGTGTCTAGACAGCCTGTCCATATAGGATGTGTGTGTCCATAAATTTGACATTGAATGCATAGTTAGTATGTGTCTTCCAGATAAATGAGCTTTGCTGCTCACGTGAGGGTGTGTGTGAGCTTGCGCGCACATGTGTAATTTATCCGCGTCGGGCCCTTTGGTCTCCCACTGGAGCGTGACATGAGGAAACGCCTCTTCATTGTCATGCAGAGCTGCCAAGGCAGCACGCCATTCCACTTCTTATCTGGATAACATGATCAAAAATAGATGAGTTGCCGGTGGGACATGCATGTGTGTTTGTGTAAGTTCATATGCATAAATCTCATGTTTCAGTGCATACACTGCAGTATGTGTGTGTGTGTGTGCTTCCAGAGGAAAGTCATGAGCTGACACCTGACCCTCAAAAGTCTCCTCGCTCATCTGACACTTCGCTGAAGGTCTTGGGAAACTGTTTCTCCCGGCTCCATGTGTGTGTGTGTGTGTTTTTGTGTGCAACTTTGATGATGGATTGGGGTCACTGGGGGTTACAGGGTTGTGATGTTTCTGCCAAGACAAACAGCTGCGCTCGTGTCTGGGGCAGGTGTTTCATAGCGACTCAGCAGTCTAAAATGAGACGAATCAATACACCACTTCCATTTCTTCTGTGTGTGTTTATGCGCGTGTGGGAATTCCTGTTTTAAATGTGTGTTTTTGATTTATTTAATGTCCTCCACCGTGGAGCTCTTCATAATGTATTTGTTTGCATCATATATGCACATGTATGCTTTTGCACATCAGCAACAGCACCAAGGATGCTTTCACATGCTTTTTCCTCCCTTTATTGTATTTACAATTGCCTACTTATAAATTGTGAAACCTCTAATATCGTTGTCATTTCCAGTGCCCCACCTAGAGCCCATATTGCCTCCCATAAATGGACCATAGAGAAGTGCCTCTTCTATCACTATAATACACAGAGAGCAGAGGCACTTTTCCCACAATAGTTTTGGTGTATAGATTATCCACCCTTGGTTGATTTCTGAGCTTTCTGAGAGCCCTGAGGTCTGTCTCAGCTTCCCAGTGTGTGCTACATTCAGTGTGAGCCTCTTTCTCACGCTCAACCAACTTTATGTATTCACCCATAGATATAAACACCGCTCTCCTGAGAAAAGACTCTTTTTTACATTGTCTTGCTCTTTTACTGTCTGTATTTTCATCACTAGCATTCAGGCCTACTCTCTATGTTTGCTTCACTTGGTTTGCTGTTCCACTTTTTTTTATTAACTCTGGTCTACAACCATCTAAAAAAAACAAAAAAAAAAGAGAGGAAGAGAGAGAGAAAAGCCTCTCTCAGTTGTACGATTTTTCATATCAGGACATTAAAAAGGAAAATAAGAAACAAAACAAAATACAAAAGGCCTGCAGTTCCTTAGCTTAGCTGATACGGGTTGCTGCATAGCCTAGCGGTTAAAGCGGGCGGCCTGTGTACGATCCTCAGTCCTCCTGCAGCGGTCGTGAGTTTGACTCCCGCCTCGGGACCCTTTGCTGTGTGTCTGCCCCACTCTCTCTGCCCCACCTTCGTGTCTAAAGGGCACTAGAAGCAAAAAGAAAAAAAAATAGATCAACAATGTTCTTTGTATGATGTTATCAGTCTCTCATATAGTGGAGAAATGTTTGTCCTGTTTTTTAAGCAAAGATTCTTCACTTCCCTGAGTTTTAAGGGCATTCATTTAAGCATGGCTAATTAATGCTCCACCAAAGCATTTCAATCAGGTTGAGGTCTGGACTCTGACTCGGCTATTGCAGCACCAGGCCTTTTTTTATTTATCTACTTTTTAAAAATGTTTTAGAGTGGTGCTCTGCATATTTTACAACTCAAAGCTGAAACGTAGCGTCATACTTTATATTTTTCTTCCCTCTTACATTACCGTTTATGTCCCTTTGCTGTCCATTCTCCTTCATGTTTACCTGTCCTCCAGTGTGTTTGAATGTAACTCAGTGTACTCGGCTGGACGTCAGATTGGCGTGCTGCGAGTCGTTTCCTCTGGCACTTCCGTTTTCTGTCAACATAAGAGTTAGCAAGTCATTTAAGATTACGGTACCGTCACTGCATGATCTGTTCTGGAAGCACGATCCGTACCATGAGCTCATTTGTTCATGCGCTAAAAGAAATACTTCTGGATCGCATTGCTAGATTTAGCAAAATGTACTTGAAATAATTACTTCCAGTCTTAATTATAAAAGTGTGCTAATTATATCATGTAAGTTGATTTAACATAAGACCTATATTATATACATTTTGATAAAATATAATATTATAAATATATAAATTATATTTATGACACATACCATATTACCATACCATACTTGTTAATATTAATTTAAATATCTTTTTCTATAAATTGATTACTTTTCCTAGACAGTGTTATAATTCCATTTATGAATTAAGAACTTACTTTGAAAATTATACTTCAGTAGAAAAATGTGTATTGGTTAATTGGATTATTTATTTATACGATTGCAGTGAAATATAAAAATAAGAAGAAAAAAAAAAAAAACACCCTCCCGGACGTATTTCTTGTAGCACATGTGCAAATGAGCTCATGGTACGGATCGTGCTATACTTTATTTTCTAACATAAGCTAGCACTCTTATTTTGACGGAAAACAGTGCTGCACAGTTATTGCGTATAACTGTTTATTTCTGCCAAAATAGGGTGAATAGCCTTAATTTTAGGTTTAGCTCAATATAATGCAAATAATCTCCCCGGTGGTTATTCGGGTGGGCGTTTAATATGCAAAACGGATGATGACCCCAGGCGTTGCATTGATAATCTTGCAGATAGCTCTACAGAGTTCCTGCGTTTAACTTTGGATGCTGTTGCTCCTTTGAGAAGAAA
>JBAMYA010000010.1:1967805-2027233 GCA_037176975.1 Arrhamphus sclerolepis
AACGTACCATATAACTCCCACAAGTGCATACAATTCGACACAACTACACAAGCATTGTTTTAACCTTTTTAACTGAATGTTAACGTTACTCTGTCAACAGCGTATTGTCTAACTTACCGAGCTAACAGAGCTACGTAAACAGAGCAAACATGAGAGCACCTGACTGCAGACGTCAATAATGCAGCGTAATGGAATAATCTCCTCATCAAACTCCGCTTCCCAAAAGTTATAAACTGCCTCCGGAATCCAGTTAAGGTACAAAAAATTATTCAACAAAAACAGTGATGGAGTTAAGTGTTTTTTGTTTTGTTTTTTTCGCTCAGCCGAGCCTTCTCTGTTGCTGTGTGGAGCAGCCTGTCAGTCACCTCTTTCACTGCCCCCGACTCCTGAACGTCACTCACTCACTCATCTGGACACTGTGGTCTCATGAGGAAACATAGCTTTTGATGTAAAGTTTTTCTTGTTCCCAAATACAAATATTTTTTAAAGTATTTGTTTGAAATAAGTCTTCGTAAAAAACACGTTATTTGTGCCTTTCCGAAAACCGTATTCAGGTTCGGCTGCACCCCTAGAACAAGGTGATGAAAGGCAGCTTTTAATATAAATTAAATTGTTCCAGAATACAAATATTTTTTTAAAGTATTTGTTCGAAATAAGTATTCGTATTTGTCCCTTTCCAAGTACCATATTCAGGTTCGGCTCCACTCCTAGTGTGTGTACATATATATATATGTGTGTTATTATGTATGATTTAACAACTTAATACATTAACTGAAATTAGCACCTAAAGTGTTTGGGACATGGAAAAATATCACAGTACACATCTACTCAAAGTAGCATAGCCTTGGACCCGAGTGAGTCCATAGACTTCTGGATCATCAGGAAAGTGCTATTAAAGGAAGGAAACACATCTCAGGAAATTTATCATGGCCCCAATGTGCTTGTAAGAGTTTGAACATGATATAACATCAGAATTTGATTGTCTTGTTTCACTCAGTGGCTCTGCTGAGGACACCACAGGCACATTGTTAATTTGGCCATAAATTCTTTTAAATAAGAAGGAGAGGTGGTCAGAGACTTTTACGCACCTGCTAATTCCTGCTCTGGAGAGCAGTGTTTGACTTGCATCCCAAACTTTTTCCACACTGCTTTAAGTTTTCTGTGCACTCTTTCATAATTTCTCAGTTTTCCTGTTGTTAATTGATTCCTACTTCGATTTCATTCGCAAGCAGTTGAGGCTAGAAGCTATAACACACAGTTATGGTTAGAATTAATATGCAAGTTATAGGCATTCCGCAGTTTATCATTCATAGGCCATGACCAATGTCAGGTGGATGCTGACTTCAGGAAAACAGCCTTTGGATATGTTGCCCTCTCGTGGGTTTGTAAATATGGTTTCTGGCACTTCTAAGTTTTGTGCATGTGGATAAACATGCCCATTTTCTGGTAACTGTGATGCTCAAAGTCCATTAAAGATGTTAGAAATTGAGCACGTAATTCAAAGGGACAACTCTAGGTACAAAGCATCTTTGCCAAAGCCCTCAAATTTATCTTTTCATCCAAGTGGGTTTTTATTTGAAAGGCCTGCTGAGACGACAGTGAACACAATTTGTTCTTAATGACTCCTTCAATTATTCTGTGAAAACAGGATAAAGAAGTTTGGATCTTGACCTTGTGTCCTTAATTACCATTTTGAAGAATTACCTCTGTCTTTATAGCATTAGCACCCCTTATTCTCTTCAGGTCAGCTACTTTAAAAGGTCATTTTCCTTTCCTTTCTGCACATGTCTAATGAATAATGGCCACTCAACCTACTGATGGCTTTATTTCATCAGATGTTGCTCATTTTCCTTTGTCAGACACCTTGAAAACTACAAAATAAATCATAAAATGATTTCTTTTAGCACAAGTTAGTGTTCACCACTTTAAACAGTTTGTATTAGCAGTACAGATATCAGCACCTTCTGAACATAAATGTGATTGTGTTCATTTGCGTTTAAATGACCTGAGGGATGAAGGCCGCTCTGTTATTCATGAATTCTGCGTTATGAAAGACTGATCTGAAAAAGATTGAGCTGAATGTGAGAGTAAGACTTGCATTCTGTTCTGTATCCATTTAATTAGATTCATACAACCTGTAATTAAGCTACGTTAAGTGCAAAATATGACTAGAAACCGATGAATCTCATTTTATGGCAGAGAATTATGAGGCAGATGCTGAATTCTTCAGCTGTAAGCTCTACTACCTGTGTCTGGAACCTGGGATCAGTTCAAATAGCCAAGAAAAAAAAAGTATGTGAAACCAATGGAATGACCTGATTTACTGCGTTAACTGGCCAACATGTGATCTGATATTCATCTACGTCCCAAAAATAGACAATCACAATGTTCTTAAGCTGATAATACAATTATTTTGTGTGTCGAGGCTGAAAGCAGCCACTAAACGTTTGGTGAAAGTGTTGGTCAGAAAACAGAAAAAGTCAGCTGATTTAAATCACCAAGCAAAAATCAATAAGCAAGTTGTTGACCCAGGGTGTGAAAAACTCCACCTTTAATGCTGACATCTACATACTTACAGTTGAATGTTTGACAAAGCCACAAATTGATGTATAATTCATGGAATGGTGGTTTTTGAGTGACAGTTATGTGCATTGCAGTTTATGGTGCTAAAGAGTCAACAACAGGAATGCTAGGCAGAGAGGCTTGGTGGAGATGTCACTGAGGGGTCCCTATCTCTGAAGCTGGGTGGCCTGATGGCTGCAGCTGAACAAAAACAGATCAAAGGCATGGAACAAATCTCTTCTTTCTCAAAGAAGGAACCAAGAACACTGAGTGAATGAGCGAGTGGGTAATTTCAGAAGACTGAGACCCAAATGTCTTTTAAGATGAGCTGGACAATTTGGCGACAAACGACAGAAGAAGCCGGGTTAAGTACACATGCACTGATGAGCGCAGGTGAGTCTGACTGAGTGAGAAGCAGCTGTGCAGGTTGCCGTGGTGAGATTGCCATGCAGACCATGGCCTCAATATGCATACTTGCCTGTACTTAATCTGTAATGTAATCTTGTGTATTTATGAAAGGTCATCAGTCTCAGCTGAGGGTCTGTTCCAATTCTCAAGCATCAGGACAAATACTTGTGTTTTTGGTCCACCCATTTAAGGGCTTGAGTAAAGTATCCCAGAATGCATTTATAAACAATAGTGGAGAAAAATGGAGTAAAAGAACATTTGCAAGAATGTAGTTCTTCTAAATCACAATAGCGGCTATTTAAAAGTTCATCCAACATCATCGGATCTAGGGCTGGGGCGGTTCCCATTTTTTTACTACCACGATAAAAAAAAAAGAAAAGAAAGAAATTCCTGCAGTTACATGGTAATCCAGCACCCCCACCCGTCTGCCCAAATGGGCAACGTAATTTGGGGTTTTCCCACCAAGTTATCTGTCAAATTATTAATATGGTTGCAGCTAGGCAGAAGAACACTCTAGCCAATTAAAGTGTAAGAGGCGGGTCTATAGCGACTGTCTATGATCAGACTTCGCATTACATGAAAACCGAGTAAAAAATAAAAAGTAGTCGCAGCGTTGAAAATCCCAATTCCCAGTACAGATGGAACGCACCAGTTGTGGTCACAGACACACATGTTTCAGAAAATAAAGAAATAAAGTTTGGGAGGAAGTGGGTGAATCTGGTATGACTGCGTTTATGTGTCTGTGGACAGCAGTGATGAGTCGCAGGCAAACAAGCTGGCTCAAGACGGTGTTTTTGAATTCAGCCGCCACTTATAGTCGCTGATATGGACTCGATATAGCAACTAGCAGAAGCACCGACTATGTGGAGAGATCCGGGTCTCCTTTCTTTCAGCTCACTGGTTACTTTTCCATAGAACATAGACCCTAGTTACTAGCAGTTAGCTGGTCAAGGCAACAAATAACACACTTCCTGACCTTGATATTTCAGCAGTTTTTTTCTGGTCATGACGACACAATGAACCCCAGGTGTTGATCTCTGTTGCCGCCGTGCGCTGCTACGAAGCATACGTGTGAATGCATCGCAACATGTGAGATTTCTGTTAATGAGGTCATCCTCTTTAGGCTCTCATGTGCCTGATTGCTTGTATTGTAATTTGAAGCCTATGTTACCACTATTTTGTTTTTCTACACTTTTTGGGGGGTGGGGGGGTGAGGGAATGAGGTCCTAACCACGATATGTATGAAGTGACCGTGGTGTGGCGGTATATGGTTACCGCGACCAGGCCTAATCAGACCTTTTTTCTTTTCAACTCCACCGTACTTTATTTATAACATCAATCCCATACAAGTATAACTTGGAATACATATTTTGAAGAACCTACATTCAGACTTTACTTGGACTTGGGAAATGGCCCATGACATGCATTACCAGGGTTAACAATTCTCACACAATCGCCATGACAGTCACACAATCTAACCCGCCGATATCTCACTCTGAGAATCTTATTAACTTTAGTATGTTTCACATATTACATAGTCTTCCGCCGCAGAAAGTAACAAAGTGTGAAAGCTCTCCTATATGGTAATCTTAATTATCCCAAAAGAATTTGCAAGTATTGTTTTATTTTTAGATTCCCTGAACTGTTGCCTCACAATAATCAAAATGTTTGAGATAAACTGAGCAAGGATTTCATAGATGAAGAGCTCATGCGTGTTCAGCCTGGATATCAATCTGGAAGAGTTTTGGGTGCCAGTGGAATCAATGAATAATTGTAACATTTGACAAAATCAGTGTTATATGGACAGTACAGTACATTGACAACTATTTCTCCTTCGTATTTACATTATTTTAAAGGGTGACTGGTAGAAGCAGATCTTCAGGATTGTGCTTGTTGCTGCTTGAGTGGCAGTGCTTTTCCTTTTTACGATGGTGCAGTTGAACGACACCAAAACACACAACAGCCCGATGCTGGATGGAACCATGTTCTCAATAACAGCAAGTCAAGATGTCAGCGGGCATTGGACCACAAAGCCGAAGCTCCCTTAGTTGCTATTAAAGCTTCAAACACTGCAACAAACTCTTACAAAACCTAGCAGCCATACCCCACACCCTGATATACACAGCTATATGCATTATTTCTTAATTTCAAGCTTGTTCTCTGACATGTCATAAAATTCGTTGTTAAAAAATTAATATATGCCTGAATTTACGATTTGTTAGATGTGCTCCTTGTTCTCATGAGTAGATTGTGCACTAAATATTAAAGGCGCTATCTTACAGTGCTGTCCGAGCATGTAGTGAGAATTGTTATTCCTTATAGAGCGCATTAAAATCAATCACTGTGCATCATTTATCTGTGTGTTGCAGTGAATAACAACACAAATAACACTAGCATTGTCTGAAAATTTATTATGATGATAATACACAAAACTCTACATACAGAACGCTACATAAATCTACCTACATACATAGTAAATGTGGAAAAATGCACTATAATAGTGAGCAGGGGTTGATTTTGGACACAACCTGAGCTGTTTCTTTTTCTTTATTTTTGTTCATTATTATAATTATTATATTTTAGAAAAAAAAAATGCTTCTGCTTCTTGAAATGCCCCTAAGATACATAAAAGGAATGCTGCGCTTTTATAGATAAAAACAAGTTTTAAAAGAGCTTTCTTTTTCTTTTTTTTTTCCTTCAAGCCAACCTGCCATGAGAGGACCATACGGCAGACTTGTAGTCGTGATGGGATGAGTCTGCGTGGCCCCAACAGATGGCGCGTATGTCGGACAGCCCCATGGGAAAACATCAATTTTGTCAGGTCGTGCAATAAAATGACAGAATAACTGGCAATTACAGGCATCTCAGTAAGAACAAGAACAATAATTTTGCTGCTACACTCGCTAGAAGTCATTGTTCAACCAGCTGTTAACATCAAGGACTTTACTATTTTTTTTTCCCCTCAGGCTGTTTGAATGTTTAATATGTTTTCAATTAAAAAAAAAAGAGAAATTATAATTGCATGTTATCAGCTTAAGCATGTTTTGTTTGTCTATTTATGTAACTTAGATGAAGATCAGTTCAAATTTTAATGGAAAATAATGTAACAAAATGACGCACATTTAAAAGGGTCCACGCTGACTTACAGTGTTTCTCCTCTACCTCACAGAGTAAGTCAGGGAGGAACCCGAACACAGGGCTCGGTATGATCCCACCGGGAGGACCTGGAGGTAGACTGTGCTTCTTATAACATGTTGCGCCTCATATTAGCCGCTGCACAATATTTCCCCTGGAATCCACTATCCGCCGCAACCTTGTCCTCTTCTGAGAATCCACATTTTCTCCTGCTGCACGCCGCTCTGGCCTGCGGTCCTCAACGAGTGCATTAACACAGATGAATAGCTGTGCTTGCACGAACGTAATTAGGGCAGAAAATTTCAGCTGCTAATGTGTTTGGCTAGGTACTCAGTATGAACGCGCGCTGGCTTTCAAGCCGTCGACACACAGGATTATTTGATGGTGGTGGTGGTGGTGGTTGGGTGGGGGGGGCACTGTATGATTCACACTGCAGTGCTTCTAAGCTGGAGAGTCTCAGTATTTAATGGGGCTCTATTTCTCCTAACAGGTGTGTGTGGATTGATGTCTTAGCAGCAAGCGATTTCGTGCAGGTTTTGGTGTATTTTTGATACATTTTGGATAAAATGCTTTCAGGAGCTTTAGTTTTGTTTTGTTTGTTTTTTCTCCCCTCCACCCCCACCCCTCCAAGGTTGTAGGAATGACATCTGGCACCGTATGTCACATCACTAATGTTGTGGCTCTAGCTGCTA
Source organism: Arrhamphus sclerolepis (assembly GCA_037176975.1). Taxonomy (NCBI): domain Eukaryota; kingdom Metazoa; phylum Chordata; class Actinopteri; order Beloniformes; family Hemiramphidae; genus Arrhamphus; species Arrhamphus sclerolepis. The sequence continues at coordinate 1,974,603 of JBAMYA010000010.1, forward strand.
AGATAACTATAATAATTTCTGAATTTTTAGATAATGGAAAGTAATTTGCACCATTTGTACATTCAAAAAGGTTATTTTATTTTATTTTTCCTTGTCCTTTTCAACTCTTCAGATGCTCAGAAGACTAAAGCCATGAGAAGAAAACTAAGGGTAAAAAAAAAAAATCTAATTTATTTTGCATTCATGGGCATTTGACAATGACTTTCTTGTTATGGTAATTAATTAAGCGAAATTCAGTTAAATTTAAATAAACCAAGTGGATATTACATTTGTCGGCAGGGATCAGATGATTTTTATTGTTTTGTTTTTTCTTGTTTGTGCTTTGTTTTGTTCCGCAAAAAATAATGAGCCAAATGAGCTACAGAAGTCAGAATCCAGAATATAAGAAGGACAAGATCTTACCCAAATTTGGTGGAGTGCTGGGAGGAAGAGGATGGAGGGGAAGCGAGAAAGGGGTCAGTGATGAGGTCATATAAGTAGGGTGAGGCCTAGATTAGTCAAGTGTGTGACGTTTCCTGGTGTCCTTCTCTGCCCACTGGCTCCAGAGTCAAACCAGCCGTACCAGAAACGGGTATATGCGGCATTTCTTCTCTTCAAAGACCCTTAATATGTAAGTCTGGTTTAATAGCATAATTTTAATTATGTAAAAAAGAAATGGTTTAATGGATATTGCTGGCGTTCTCACATCCGTAAGACATAATTATTTTCTACAGTGGCCTTCAGAAGCTCCTTCATATTATGTTCGCCATGAATCAGCATGGCAGATTGATGCTCAGGTTTCGAGTGAACAAGGTCTCATAAGTTGGGCGATGCTGCGGCGAAGACCCGAGGCTCTCTGTGATTGGAAATGACAGGGTGTATACTGCAGGAAGGGGAAGTTGTCTGCACACATATAGATGTAGCACACATTCTACTTTCGGCATTCCCTCTCCTTCTGGTGTCTCACACATGCATGCATGCACTTTTTTTTCTCACGAAACACATCTTTGCTTCATTTTTTTTTTTTTTTTTACAGGCAGTATCCCCCTTTCTCTTTTTCTTTCTCAGGCACACACACACAGGCTTGCCCTGGTTGTAATTAGTGGCACGGGGTAATGGTCACACATAATGCCTCTAATTGGACTGGCAGGCACCATTACCCAAGGCTAATCACCATTCTCTGGGTGACGAAGCATCCTGAACCTCTGACCAATAGCTGCTAGCTGGATCTGTATCACATAGGCAAAGCTCAGTGAGCCCATCCTACACCAATTAACCAGTGTACATAAGTGGGCAGATTTGCTTTGCCTCATCTATTGGTGGTGCTCTTACTGCTCACGTGCTCTTTGTTTTCCTCTTTTCTTTTCCTCCTTTCTCTAATGTATCAACTTGAATTAGACTTTCGGTTCAGGATCCAGTCAACCATCATCGGCCACTTCTGGCGACTCATAGATTGCCATGCTGATGTCCAAAGGTTTTGCCAGCTTGTAGTTCTGGTGTTTCCAAACTCAGCGGAGCTAAAGCCTCCTCAGCTTTCTGTCCTCAGAAGATGGGGCCTTTAAGAGCCCTATGAAATGAATCTGGCCCACCGGAGCCTTGAGCCCAGCCGACCTGCGAGAGGAGCAGCCTCTGAATGGGCAAGAGTTGCTGTCTGGAATGAAGGCAGTAACCTGAACATAGCTTGAACAGGAACAGAGAGCTTTATTTAGCTTTCCACATCAGCAGGCTTTCATTTTCATGCCCATTAAACATGACCTGAGTTTAATTGCATTTGCAAGCTTCCCGACCAGACTTCTTTTCAAATTAGAGTTTTGTGGCTTTTTTCCACAGTGCTTGATTTAGCTTTGAATATGTCCATGGTCAGAAATTAGTAGTTTTTCTTTCTTTCTTGTTTTATTGTTAGGGGTCCAAGCACCAACGGGGTGGGATCCCTGTTGGTTTTGTCTAAATTATAATAACAGTAATAATCAGGGGACTCAAACTCAGTCTACCCAGGGACCACTAGAGGCCGAGTCTAGTGTAAATGGGACCTTTGTGTTAAGAAGAGCTTCTGTTAATCACAAAAAGAAACTCCCTCAAACAACATTAGTTAGTTGGTTAGTTTTTAAAAATTGAAGCAAAACCAAAAGTTTTTAAGTTTTTAACAATATTCCGCTAAGACTTGTTTTTGTCTTTAATGAAAGAAATGTTGTCATTTTTCCATTTTCTTGTACAAAAATATGCATAAAAATCCACAATGTGTCTGAAAAGTCGCCACAAAATGACGCATTTGATCACCAAAAAAGAAAAAAAAAAAAAAAAAATGAAGAAAAGAATTTGCGTGATCCTGATCCTCCGACAGACTGAAAACTGCAGCTGAACTAATCTGGTATGGGAGGATTAGTTGTGTTGATCAGATAACTGTTAGTAGCTGGGTTCTATGGGAAAGTAACCAGTCAACTAAATTAAATAGGACCTGATTGTCGCTTGACGGGAGTCCACTGTGCTGACAAGCCGGTGCGAGCCAATGTTGTTTTCATTTAATTAAGTTAAATGCAAAGGCTAGTTGACGTCTGTATTCATGCGTATGGACGGCTCGGACCTTCCGCGACATAAGTGGACTACAGTGCGTCAGAGACGTCAGCCTGGCCCCCATTCTAGTCTGTGGAGACGACAGCAAACGCCACCGGAAGCTGTCACAAGCCTGAGCTATGGAAGCCCATGAGGGAAAACATAAGAGAGTGGCACACGAAACAGCTCGCAAAAAGGTGCGTTTGAGAAATTTGCGCTGGCCACACAAACACTAAACTTTGATATCAAGCCGGGGGCCACAAAATAATGTGCTGTTGGCCACAAATGGCTCGCGGGCCACAAGTGTGGGACCCCTGATAATAATAATAATAACAATACACAAAATGTAGAGGGCAGCAAAAACCACTAGTTATGCTCCAGAGGTTCCTCATCCTCAAAATGACTCTTACAAGTGACATTTACAGTTTGGCTCACATTTTGAGAACTGTATGAATGAGGACAATAATTATTGTATTCCTCAGAAGTGTAACCGACCTAGCTATGCCATTTCCGCTTATAAAAGTTTCCTTCTGTTTTGAAACAGCTGGAAATGAAAGTAAACAAAACTTGGTGGACATTATTAACAGCACTAATATTAAAAAAAAAAAAAAAAAAAAAGCTTTTTCAGATTTTTGATTTGTCGATGTATATTAAAGTTACGCATCAATAGAATTTGATTTATCAGCCAAAAGCAACTCAGAGGTCAGTATCTTCTGATCGCAATGTCCAAGCATAATCAAACTTGCATGGCATCTCTGCAAACTTTTTCTAAAACCCAAAACTAGGGGTAGCTTTAGTTACAATGTGAATTGCATAATGTAAAAATGCAAAATTTGGTGTAGTCATGCAGAACCAACTGCTTTGTCTTTTTTAAAATGACCGCCAGTCAAAATTCAGGGGTCAGTATCTGCCACTGGCATTAAGCAACCTTTATGAATTTTTATCAGCTACTTCATTTGGGCATATAGTAGCTGCGTACCATATGTCAAACAAATGAGCCACTAGGGGGCACTGTTACTTTGATTTTTTTTTTTTTCCTTACTTTTGTTTTTTTACATTTTAGCTCATATATCAGAAAGCTCAGGTGGCAGAACAAAATAATTTCTTCCCCGGGTTCCATGGAGGTTTCCATATTCAATTCAGCTCAGCTTAATGACATTATATTCAACTTTTTATACTATTTATAACGGCATCTTTTACAATACAAATTGTCTCTAGATGCTTAGACCCAGAAGATGACAGATCCATCACATTCAGTGTCATCTACTCATGTTATAAAAAGAACCCCCAAAAGTGAAAATAAAACAAACTAGTCTTAGCCTGCTCATTTCAATTTTCACAAAATTTGTCAAAATTCATCTTTAGACTGACAGAAGCTATTTTATTTTGTCTTTCATTTTTCACTTTTCATTTTGTTTCAAAGTTGTGTGTGTACCCCAAATTTAGTTTTTGTCCTGTGACTGGCTTTAAATTATTAACCAGATTTCATGATGCTTCTTCCATAGAGAGAGCTACAACTCACACATCTCAACATTAGAACTAAGATGAAAATAAATAAATAAATAGCAAATCTTAAATTTTCTTGTGTCTGTGTACATACAGGTATATATATATATATGTGTGTGTGTGTGTGTATGTAGCATGATTCAATTGTACCCAGTACTTAGTTATTGCTGGCTGAGGTCATGCATCCTTGCAGCATAGCAGAGCTGCTTGGATCCCCATGATCTCTGTGTAATAAGTAAGGTTTGTGGACTTTCAGTTTAATATCACTTGGGTACCAACCCGATTAACCTCAGCCTGTTAAATGTCACTTGAGTCTCGTTTCTCCATGTGTGTTCACCTGTGAAATCATTTTTACAAACACGCCTGACTCCCAAAGCAGTATGGATGCCCTTTCTTTGATGCTGTAACAGGTGACATATTCATTCTAAAGTAACCAATCTAACGTGGTTATCCTTCAAATACGCCACATAGTTTCATACAGCACATAATAATGGAGTCGGACTGTCTTACCAGAAAGAAAGACGGCCTCACTAAGACTAAAATACTAAATAAAATAAGTCGTGACTATTCCGAAGTTTGCCAACTAGCTGTAGGGGCACCGGCACGTGCATGGAATACTCATTGTAATGTGGCACAGCAAGTAAGTCATGGATGCATCCGGTTCTCAACAAGAACCAGTTCTCGATTCCCATCTCTAATCAGCTGCATTCCTTGCAAGGATTAGTTCTTTAGATTTCTTACGCATTAACAAGCCCTGACTGTTTGGATCTCTGATTTTGAGAGTGTTATTGGTACCATTGCATTTAAGTGATGGAAACACTTAGCTATGTCATTCCTGCTTAATTCTTACTGGAGGTGGTCTTTGAAAATGTGAACATGTTATCATGCTGATATGTATTGAGGTCGTAACGCCGCTGTGCCTTTCATCCAGATGGATGCAGGGCTAGCGCGCGGTAGTAGCTGTAGTCAGTCCGCTGACTGACAAACAATTGTGAATAGTATAAAAGAAAGAAAGAGGGAGAGCAGAATGTGTATGTTCTCTTTCAAAGACTTGTCAGATCTCAGCTGAAAGTAATAAAAACATGTTTGACGTGCATTTAACGAGGGCTCGGCAAAGTTTTTGCCAACTCTATGTAGAAACTTTTTCAGCATTTTCAAAGATATGTCCTACTGATATAATAATGAAAAGTATAATGGTTTTCCATTATAAGTAGATGTTCTTTTCAGAAGTCAAAGCAGACATAAATTACAGGCCATTCACCATTTTTTATTAATTTTTAGATGTCTCTTTTCTAAGTTTTCTGTAATCATCTATTAATACATAGATAACTAATTTTCTGCTCTTTCATTTTCTGCAGAGTCTATGAATTAAAAGGACGTGGCTTCATCCCAGCGCTGATTGAGGCAGGGATGCAGGCCATCCTGGCCCACCGGGGCAAAGGGCCCACTTGTGCAGAGGCCAAACGCCAGCTGGGGAGGAGGCAACGTCAGCCTAGGATGGAGGGATGAGTAGAGGAAGGAAAGTGACAGATGCAAGGAGACAGATAACTGCGGGCTTGATAGAGGAGATATTGAGAGGAAGTCACAGATAAAAAAGAGAAAATGAGAGATGTATGGGGGTGGGGGGATTAACAAAGTAAAATGTGAGAAGTACAAATAATTAACGGACACGTTAGAAATAAGAGAAGGTAGAAGGTAGAGCTGTTATTTTCTTTATTGCGGTACTTAAAATGCTATTAGGAAGCACTTTTTGCCATCTTCATTTGCACATGATTGCTTAATTGTTGCTCAGTTGTCATTACACTATTTCTGTAGAACAGGCAACAAAAGTATAATCTGATTGATTTGCTAAAATCGTTTTGCACGTCTTTAAATTCTGCTCAATTTAAAAACAAAAACGTCAATCTTCAGAGTTGAAGATCCAGCTGAGAGTTCAGGTTTGAAGAAGTCTAAAAAGTAAACAGAGGAACATTAGTCTTTAGAGCCATTTCTCATTAAATACATTTTAACCCACTCATCACTGTATTTTCTTATATACACTGGGACTTTTTAAAAGTATTACAGTTGGATAATTTTTTTAACAAAGATTCTGAAATTCAAAGTCACATATTTACAATACCACCTTAGTTAAAATATCAGCTTTAATTTACAATCAGCACGGTACAAAAGAAGAGAGATGATTTGTGGAAAATTGTTTTCTCAAGTACAGCTGCTGCAAAAATGTGGTTTATTTTCTTATGCTTACTGTTGATTGTTTACTGACAATGCCTGCTAATCACATTGTTCCACATCCATCATAGTCCACAATTCAGGGTGTATCATACTATCATACTATTCATGACGTAATACCCAAGATTAAGCAAATGCAAGAGATGAAACAATCACATTGGGTGTATATGAACCTTAAGTCGTCAGACTTTACATTTTAAGACAGATTTTTACGAAGGAATGTAACCCACCAATACCTTCTCATTCCCATTGGCAGTTGGAGCAGGCTTCAGTCAACACCAAGGAACTAGATCCGTCCTGCTGACCCCATATGCCAACACAGAAAATCCAAAACTTGCAGTTCATTAGATGACCACTAGAGGGCCTCTCCAAAACTGAGTCACTCACCATTAATCCAACAATAAAATGCACAATGTTGCAATGGAAATAGATATATTTACTGGTTTTGGTCTCCATAACTTCATTTCACATCTATGACAATTGTATGGGCCATGAAATGTTTTGTACCTCATCATGGTTGAGACAGTCTCTAACTTTGTCAGCACTTGAAGTTGAAGACATGAATCAGTAAAACAAAGCATCCGTTATTGGAATCTGACTTTGGTCCTTTCACTTTTCTTGTTTACAGTCAAACATATCCCAGTTAAGTGAAAAGAGCCTTTTAAAAACACAGTTTTTATCTATTTTTTGTTTGTTTGTTTGTTTTTTAAGCAGCTCTGGTCAGCCTGTTTGAAATGCTTAGTTTTACTTCCTTCTTTTTAAGCTGCCCATACCTGAAGGGCCCAGTCAGTTCTGAATGGTCAGCTAATGGGCCAAAAATGGCAACGCGAATGACAGAAGTATATTCAGCTGTTTGAATTGTGCCAAGCCATCCTTCTGGCAGGCATCATGCAAATATGTTTTCACAGCGTTTACGATAAGCAGCTCAGGAGCGGTGTCTTCTGTGGCAGGGAAGTCGCCCGTTCTGTCTGGACTGGCTTTGTAACTCTGCACGCCTTTTTTTTTTACGTAGACAACAAAGCTCCATGCAACACAAAAGGGAAAGGGAAAACTCAAAGGGTATAATGTTATATGACCCGTTTAAACATCAGAGTGGTCAGAATATCCTTCGCTTTGGAGCGACTGCAGGAAACTAAATAAAAGACAGGAAGTGGGATTTGACTGTGAGGAGTCTAAAGAGAATGCATGTGTCTTTGAAGCTATAAAAGCATTTTGATGCAATATTTTGAATGCTTAATTTCAATTTTCCATTCAAGATATAGAGCAGAAGATAAAATACCTCCATTTTGACCAAATCTAACTAAGCGTCGTCATTTCACGTGTCACTGTCGTCATGACATCTGAAGTCAGCGCTGGCAGAGCTGAAACGAGCAGGGCTTTGCTAGGACTCGCTCCTTCATATACACGTTGCAGTACAGCAAATCGCTGTCAGCCCACGAGCCACTGGATGACTGAGCGCGAGACTTCTGCGTGGAAGGATCCTTGAACGGTCTGCCGTGGCTCCTTGCACCTTCAGTCAAGCTGTGCTGGCTTATTTCACATGTCGTTTTGGCAGCCGTAAAACTCGGACAGCAAAGCCACTCTTCAGAAAACTTCTCCAGGAGACATCACAGCGGTTTCGTCCAGTTCTTTTGATACAGTCTATCGTCAACTCGTGCTTCGTCTCTGTCTGTGCTGATCATCTCCACTGAGGCTGTATGACCTGGTATACAGGCTATGCTGTCATCAGCTGCAGATAATGAAAAAAAACCAAAAAATTATACATACATGCACACACACTTTTCTTCCCTCTTTTCTATACATATTTATGTATATTCTTCTTGCACCATATGTATACATTTGTAAAATGTGTATATATTGTTACCTTCTCTATATAAGAAACGTGTCTATTAGTTAATGATCTTGCACTGGAAAAGCACACAATTTTGTTAAACTCCAACAAAAATGACAATAAAGGTTCTGATTCTGATAAAGCTCCCATGCCCTGCTGCTTTCAGCTCATGTACTTTTGTAACACCACCACCACCCCCCTTTTCCCCCCATTTTTAAGCCTCAGCCGGATCTTTTGCTCTGAAACAAGCTACAAAGTTGATTGCTTTTCCTTTTTTGATTCCAGAACTGAGACACCAGATGGGATTTAATTTCTCTACTTCACTGACAAGTGTCTCAGCTTCACATTTAATAAAGCCATGCCTCTCCTTTGCTGCTGTTTTGGTTATTGTGCTTATTTAGTTGTGCCGCGTACAACGTTTTTAGTTGCAAATTGCTACGTAAGGGAATGATTGCATCCAATAATGCCTTACAAATAGGAGTGACAGTCTGGCCTTTACATGTTTGTAACTTTTCTGTGCCCCCCTCCCCTCCCCCCACTCAGTATGCATCATTGGTAAGCAACAAATAGAAAAGTTTCCCCCAGTGCTCAGAAGCGGGGAGCAGAAACTGCAGCTACAGCTTCAGTCCGTTGACATAATAGAACACTCTAGGCAGTCACCCATGTCGCCTCACATGTACTACTACCTCCCGTGGTTTTTCACCACAGTTTCCACTTTGGCGCTTGAAAGCAGCAGAGCCTGAAGCATTAACAGTGTGCGGAGAGCAATCAGTGTATTGAAAACATGTTCCCCAACATGAGAACACAAGCCCAAATACAAGCTTTTGCAATGAAATCCAGATTATCTGGAACTGTTATCAGCTGTGACTCTGCAGTGGAGTGCATTCAGGTCATTTGTGAGGAAGCATATTTATATTTGAAGTAATTTATTTTGACTGGATATCAGATAAGACGCTGGTTGAGGAAAGCATGGGCAGAGCTACAAAGAAAGTTTACAGAAGTTGAAATATCCTTCCTGTTTTCCAAAATTACTGTGACTCTCAGAAGATAACTTGTTTCATATGGGATGACTGGTATTTTCTGTGCCCCTACTTCTGTGAACATTCTAACATTTAACAGAATTTTGGTCTTTTTGACATTCAAGTTTGTGGGGACCTTTGAAAGATTTCAGAGCTTTTGTCTTAATTTTTCAAAAATAGTCCAAATGAACAATTAACTTATTTAGTGATCATGTCATATTTTGTCTAGATTTTGTACAAAATGATCCCAAATTTTAATTCTGATTATAAAACACCGCTTATTTAGCCATTTCCCAAAGAGAAAGTGGGTTTCAAAGATGTATATGTGCTATGAAAAAAATGTGGGTGAAAGAAGAATGAGTGTGAAAGTCACCTCACTGTTTTCCCCATTGTGCCAATCCTTTTTAAAATGTCGTACGTCTCCACAGGACCTCTTCTTTTTCTCATTTCTTTTCTCTGGTCAATTTCTTCCCAGTGCGTGCCATTCAGACAGATTCTTCTTCTTTGGTCTCTCTGACCTTTCATTGCTTCATTGGCTTTTCTGGCTTCATTCAACTGCCAGTTCACAATGTGGCCACAGTGTGACATTCGGGGACAATTGACATGTGGCTCATATAGATTGTGACTGAAGTGTTTTAAAGTGTTTTTGTTTTTTTTTTAATTTATAACAGTCATCTGTTTGTTGAGATTTTCAAGTAATCAATAGCTCTCTGGTTCTTTGTTCATCCATTTATCCATCTTTTATATAATGGGGATATTGTTATTCCTACAGCTCACACAAGATTAAACGACCTGACTGCATCTCCAAAGTTCAAACTTTTTTTTTTTCCACGTTTTTTTTTCAAAATTCTCCACACATAAAAAGTAAAAATGTAAGCTTTTTTTGTTTCTTTTTGTAAATCATTGCAACTGTTTTGGGGTTGTAAGACATAACAGAAAAGGCCCTGGCTGGATTGGCTGAAGAGGAGCATCCAGGTGAGCTCTATGAGCAGAATCAAGCATGTATGACCTGGTAAAACAGAAGACTTGTGCTAAATGTCACCTTATAAAATGATACCAGTAAAATGTTGTCAGAAAATGAAGATTCACACCAGGAGAGAAGCACAGGCTATAAGTGAACTGCGGAAGTGGAGACCTGACTGGAGCAGAGACTTAATTTCCACAGCAGCAATGCTGACAGATGGACTGAGGGAACCTTATTTTACTCCATAAATTTTTTATTCCTAGATTCTCCAAACTATTAGCTGCTTCCTTTGTTCCTTCCCTCTGCCTCCACACCTTCTTTCACCTCACAGCACCTTTTCTAAGTTCTGATGGTACAGATTTAGATTTTTTTTTGGGCTTTGTCCTGGTTCGAACATGCCAAATTCTTCCCCAGGGAGGTGTCCAGGAGGCATCCTAACCAGATGCTCAGCTGGCTCCTGGTGGAGCAGCAACTCTTTCAGATGACTGAATTTCCTCACCATAGAGCTATCAGAAGACACATGAGAGACGAGTACCTCTTGTTCCTCGAATATAATCTATGAATGAGATAAAGTAATTGGAAGAAACCATCCAGACAGGGTGAGAGTTAGCATAAAAAGCTGTGCGAGGCATCTGCTTGAACTAGCTCCCGTGGGTTGTCTCATTTGTGCGGATGGCAACGGCAAAAGGGGATCTTGTTAACTAACCTAACACATCCCAACAAAGAACCACCCGCAGATGTTGCCGGTTTTGGATGAGACCTGATTAGACTTCTAGTCAGTGGGTTGATTTTAAGTGGTTGTTGCTGCAGAATGGAAAGAATTTTTTTTTTCTTCTGTGTGTAAGTTACTTCCAAACACACGGGGAAAAGGAGCGTACAGTAGTAAGAACTATAAAAGCTGTGTGGGGGGGTACTATTCTCAGCAGACAAGGAGAGGTAACACTTGACAGCAAATGCCTTTGCAGTGTCTCGGCAAGCGGTTTTGAAATAATAACCAGGTATATACATACATATATGTACACACACGCAGTATACATATAAGGTCGTGTGCATCATAGAGCCAGCATTTATTTCTAAATAGTGTTGTGTAGACAGCGTGTTTGAAAAGGAAGGAAAATGAGGCTTCCAGAAAAAGTCTTATGCTGTTTGATCATCTCCTTGTTTGTTTTATTATTAAAAATCTGACCAATGCTTTGTTGAGTGGTTCACTAAGCATCAAGGCATTCTCAGTGTCTCAGACATCTACTAAAACCTAATCATAAGCTGCACAACATTCCCATTTCCATCTGTTTCCGACAACTTTGGGATTGACGCATTTGCTCTGTCACTATGTTTGTGTTGTTGGGGGTTCTTATTGTTTCATGAATATTCTCCACCCTTTCTATCAATAAACTTGAAGCGAATAGACGTGGGTGTTTTGAAAAGGCAACAAGTGTCATCATTATGATTTTCCTGCTCCAGAAAAGTCTTAGTTTAATATGACAGTGAAACCTGAGAACAACTATATGCCTTCTTTGGTTTATTCTTTGAAAATAGACCCCTGCTGCGCGTATATATTAATGCTTGTGGGATGATGAATACACGTCCTCTGCTTTTTCTGACTGCTCAGAGGATCTATTTGCAGCTGCTTCAATGAAGAGCGAATGTGTGGGTTTGTGGATGTCTGTCACTCACCTTCCAACTTCCTCTGCTTTATTCCATCAGTGTGAATTATATTTGACAAAGGTGAGCTCCATATTAAAGTGATCACTGTAGGAATTTTCTGCTGTCAAAAATGTCTTCTCCTCTTAGAAGAGGCTGCGATTGGAGTCTTAATGATGTCCTGATTGTACTTTTACTTCGAGTTCAACGAAAGTTTCACTGTAGCATATTCTTAATGCAAGCATTCATTAAGCCCCTCTTTTTTTCTCCTTACCTTCCTCATTGTGATTTTCCTCACTTCACACTTGTTCTCCTTTCCATCACCTTTGATTTTTTTCTGTTTCAGTCATGTGAGGAGGAAAAAAGAAGAAAAACACTGACGGGCTGTAAGAAGTCCTGGTCTTGGAGCTGCAAAACAAGCCCAAACTATGACAGCTCCACCACCGTGCTTGACAGTTGGCATGTCGTGTATGTGTTCATATGCCACGCTTTGATTTTCACGTCTTCACTTCGAAGTTGTTTGTCTAAAGGAAATTATTCCAGTAATTTGTTAACATGCATCTTTGGAAACTGAACCTGTGATACCAAGTACAATAACTGACATCTGTGGAGTATACGATCTATCTTTTGTTTATTTATTTATTATTTTTTATTCAATTTGTCTTATTGTTCAGTGTGATGTTTGGATTAAACTTACCAGTAGATTCAGATTTTATTTCCACATTTGATAATGCTTCTCACTGTAAAAAAACAAACAAACTCTGAATTGTTTGAAAATGGTGGTACAACTTCCCAGATGGAATCAGAGCAACAGTTGCATCCATGATACCATCGCTGATGTCTTTGCATCTTTGCATTATGTTAATGCACACCTTACAGCCAAAGCTAGATCTTTTAATAACATTTTGGCAGGTGTTTCCACTTACTTCATTCAGTTTTTCACAAATTACTTTGGCGGTTTGGAGGGTATTATGTCATGTGTTGTTACTAATTTAGATTTTTTTTTTGTTGTCTAATTTAATAAACTAATGGGAACCAGTTGATTTTTATTTTTAAATCAGGCCCTGATGTGTGAAACTTTAGAAAGGAAATAGGAAGTACTTTTCACATGACTGTCTGTCATTGCCTTTCTCTGATTTGACAAATGCCTGCCTAACACTCCAAATTCACGGCTGTAATAAGCTACAAGAGATGATGATGATGGTTTGCTTTGCATCAGGACTGAATCTCCTCATGCGTCATCTACTTCACTTTTAACAGTCTCAACTCTCGCTTTGTGGAGCTGCGTGCTCTCCACGTCTCTACAAGCTGTGAGTGTCAGCTGTTATCCCACGAGTCCTTCTTGCTGCTTCTGTCTTGCTGTTCTGCTCTATCCATTTGGCCCTCTGTCTCCCGCCCTCTGATTCTGGCTGTCTGGCTTTTGTCCATTATTTTGGGTAGTTATGTAGTGCCTTTAATGTTCCAACAAAACCTGTTCAATCGCACGCAGCAAAGTCTCACGTTATGAAGGGTCTCACAAGTCATCGACTGGTTTGAACCGCTCATGTGATTCACTCAGGACCGAAACATGTCATCGGCCACGTGACTGTTCCCACACCAAAGCAAGCTTTGAAGCAGTGGTTAATGGAAAATGCAGCTGCGAGTCTGAAGTGTGATTCAAAGCTTCATTATCGTATGGAATCACTAATTTTCTGCATTCCCCTGCACCCCTGCATCTGGGTTCACGTCCTAGAAATGTGACAATTAAGGTTTTGTTTAAACTCCATCAGCTTAAATTTGAACAAATGCTTCATCATCACTTAGGCGAACAGCATCACTGTATCATTATTCAGTGTTAGTAACGTCTAGTTGCATTATTTTTGTCTGACTTCTCTCCCAGAATGTGAATTAACCCAGCAGCAGAACTCTTCTGATCCGGAGAGAACTCTAAATGCTCTGCTGTAGGTGTCTCAGGCCTCTGACACGAGCAAAGCCTTCATTCCTTTAGAACAGTGGTTTCTAAAATGAGGGTCCCTGCTCCCGTGGGGAAGGAGCCAAAGATAGCCAGTTCACATTCAGATTCATGCTTAAGGATACACTGACCTTACGGCTAGAGAACAACAGACTCCATGCGTTAATCCAGGTCGGCTATTGTACATTTCATCTAATTGCAGCAAAAAGTGAAATTATTCTTGAGTGCATCTACAAGCACAGCTGACTGATGCATTTTTTTTTTTTAAAGGAAAGACCACACAGATGCCAAAAGAGCAACAAGCAGATGAAACATCCTGCTGTGCACAACCAACACCCCTCGTGCATGAACTGAAGAGTTTGAGAGGAAAGTATCATAGTTGTTAAAGTGGCGCAAAGGAACTTTACTCTGAACTAAAGGGAGGTTAAATTGCTTTTTAAGCACTTTGAGATTTACTTTTATTTTCTTCTGTTGGCACTTTCTATACTACATATATAAATATATATATATATATATATATAAATGTGTGTGGCTGTTACTGAAGTACCTTGTAACAATGCAGACGAAAGGCTACAACCGTCTCCCGCAAACATCGCTCATGGCATCTCATCTCTGGCCAGAGGCTTTTTTTTTTTGTTTTGTTTTGTTTTTTTGTTTTTAAGTAAAGGAAATATATTACTGTTCCCAGAAAGGTTAAAAAAATAAATTGTTTCGGAGATTATTCTGTTTGCCGGCTCTTCAATACAGAGGGGCTTTTAAGCCTCGGAAGATGGTCTGAAGCACCATCTTTCTCTGCTCTCCTGTCTGTGTTCAAACTGATGCTTACAAGCCTTTTTGATGCCCATTTCTGTGTTTATGTTATCAAGTTGTCAATCCATCCTAATCGCGGTATCTCCTGAGTCACTAGAGGCAATATAGTATCTTCAAATTTGCTCTTTCAGTTGCGCAGGAAATATTCACTACACATAAGGATCAATCTATGAAGTGGTAGCATTTTACATCTAAAAGGTCAACAGCCAACTTCATCCAAAACTATTTTCTGAACGATATTCAACGTCATAGTTCAGGTACAAATGCTAAGTACGGATTGTCTGGTTGGACGAGGCATACAACCACAAGGAGAGGATTCTAGCCTTTTTCGCAATAGCATCTTTTAGATTTAAGTGTCATTTGTGCATAACGATATTTAAGAGTCTGTGATTGATTTGATGTGATCAGGTTAATCTCGCACTCCATGTTTCAACCCAGTGTTCCTTCCTGCTCTCTCATGCTCATCAGTGAGATTTGCAGCCATTCATTATAACAGTGGAGGCCTCGCTGTCACTTTCTATGGTTTGTTGCTTTTCTGGCACGCCTCTTTGTAACTAAGGAAATGTCACCGTTATACATCAGGCAATTTATTTGTTTGGGGGAGTCAGTTTTTATTGATTTCTTTCCTGTGATTAATTTCCATCGTTCCATGTCCTCCCTTCTCTGCCTTAGATGCGTAGCAGTCAGTCCCAGCAGTCTGGGTACAAGTGGTACAGGACCAGCTGTCAGCCTCAAAAGTGCTACAATAGAAGAATCGCTCATTACTGATGTCCAACTGATCAAGCAGAGTCCCGCTCAATGTCCTCACACAAATGTTGTCAGTGTGTGTAGTCATACTTTTAACAAACAACCACCGTACTGTACTTTTCACCCCTTTGCCACGTTGATACAGAGCAGATGATGATTTGAACTTTTTGTTCTGTATTTGTTTGTGCAACGTGGGTCTTGCCATCCAGAACCCCTCTCTGACTACTCTCTGTGTCTCTTTCTCCCTTTGTCAGTCCATCTGTTTGCCACTTCAGCATCCCTGTGACTTTTATTTAGGTCTTCACAAACATCGCCTTTCGATAGCCGTAAACGTGTGATGCATCTGGTACTGCCAAGAAACTGCAGCATTTCTATGCAGTGATGACAAAGAAACACCAGAAATGAAGGACAAATAGATAACAAGTCACATAAGAAACTGTGTGCGTTTGGCGTGATGATAATCAACAGAAATCACAATAAATGCCTTGAGGTTTTGTGTTTGTAGTACGAGAACGGCAAAAATCAAATGCCAAAAATGAAAGTGAAAACATACAGGCTAGCAACACTGACTATAAAACATGTACATTTATATTACTTCAAATTTAGAAAATTACATCTGCGTCAGGAGCTGTTTAAAAGAAAACTCTGGTTCTGGTCCTGTGGTAGCTGTGTCCCAGGAGAGAGAATGGATAGTACAATAATCTGAAGGTCAGCAGTTCAGTCCCCAGAGTACCTGACTCTGTTATCTGTATTAAAGTGTCCTTGGACATGATAATGACCCCCAGAAATGCCTCTAATATATAATACAAATATACACTCAATGAATGCTATTCAATTAAAAACTTGTGTGCATGTGGTACTGTAAAGCACTGAGCCACCATAAAAGCACTGTGTACTGTCAAAGCAGTCCTTTTTCCATTTATTAGTTGTGACAACCTGTAGCAGCTTCATATGTTCGAAGGTTTTTGATACGGTGGGCATAAAAATATTAAGTCTGTAGTTTTTGTACCTCTGTGCCAAAGTGACCTCCGTAAAACGAAGACTTGTTTTATTAAGCTGTATCGAAGACAGTTTATGTAAGACTGTAAAATTAAATGTGTGTTTGAATTAAGAAGATATGACATTAATGAATTTGGAGTTATTGTTCATGCTTTCTTGCAAAGATGCAGCAACACATCAGTGGATTTAGACTTCTCCTGCTGCACACGGCGCCATCGCTGAAGTAAACATTTGATTTTACAAATGTCAGTGTGTGTTATCAGCTCATCTTTTCATTCCCAGATGAATAGCCATGCCTCATCAGCTGCCATCTTCTCCCTCATAGATACCTGAATTGGACAAGCATGAAATTCACACTCATATCTCAAATCTCTCTCTTCCCTTTGACACTAACTTTCTCACAGCCATCTTGCGGGCAATCAAGCAACAGATGCACATATTTAGCAATTATCTGTTCTCATTGTCTTAAGGCTTGAAAAGGAAAGAAACATAAGGTCATGTTTAAAGAAAGACAAAATATTGAGGAACTATGCTCCTCCAGTGCAGTTCTCAGATAAAAAAAAAAACAAAATCAACATGAATGATCTTGACCTTCTCCATATGGTTCTACTTCCCTCTCTTCTCAGAAAGGTCTGGATGTATACAGGTGGTTTGGAACATTGTCTTCAACTTTCTTTGAGATTGAAACCTCATCTCATGCTCAGGGATACCACATCAGTTACTGACACGACAATGGCATAACCTTTCAGATAGTAGCCATCAGATACTGTTGTCAGTCTGGTGGGTATGGTTGCTGGTGAAAACTTGCAATTTAGACAACAGACCCCCCCCCACCACCACCCCCCCACTTCCCATCCTTCCCATCAGTCAGACCTAAGCCTTACACATAAGCTTAACACAAGTACAAGGTCCTTTCATACACTGTCAGAGTAAAGGCCAATTAGACTAATGGACAATGACGACCTAAATGAGACAGCACCATTGTTGAAAAGTCTTTCTGTTTCAGTTCCATCTCTACTGCTTCTGTCTGCACTCTGCAGAAGAAGCAGTTAATTCACCCACACTGAGCTGCGTTGCATTTCAAAGTCAGTCTGTCAACTCAAACGAGACACCTTGACGCACATTCACACAGACAAGTGACAAATTAAGAGGAAATAAAATAAAAAAAGTAAAAAACATTCTCAAGTGCCTTACAAAGGTATCAGGGTACCATGTGCCATCAGAACAGCTTTCATGTAACCTGACATTGATTTTACTTTTTGAGTGTCTCGAACTCCACTTAAAGGATGCGACACCAACGTTCAAAAGGTTTTCTTCCTCATCTGGTGAAGATCTACGTCAGCAATGTGGGTCCATATCTATGACAGGAGTTCAGTTTAACTGAACACGCACGTGTTGTAACTGTGAAGGCTGCATTATATGATCAACATCATTTTCATACTCATCATGCTCACTGGCTCCGATGCTGGTTCATGGTCTCACTGAAAGAGGCCATTCCTACCCAGAAATAGATAAAGTAGAGATGGTAAAGCCGATACAGTATAGTAGCTGATATAGTAGAGCAAATGAGAATTAGTATTCATTGAACCAGATAGATAGATCATTGTTTCCTGTAGAATTAAATGTCAATGTTAGATGCATATTTTTGATTTTCAATAAAAACTTTGCTGCTTCTCCTCTCTCTATCCCTGTTTTCTGTCAAACTACTCTCAATAAAGGCCATTAGAGGAAGAAAAAAAAGTGTTTTAAAGACAGGAAACAGGAGCACAGATGTAGTGTCACGTGAGATGCAGCTTTGAAGTATGCAGTAATATGTATAAAGGATCTGCATTTCACTGAACCCTGCTTCACTTTAGACAGGTTAAAGCATGTATTTGGTTCTTAAAGCATTATGTTTCCCTTTTCCCTTTCCCTTTTTTTTTCTGAGAAAGTGCTCTGCAGCTGTATCTCAGTGACAGAAGCCATTTCAACCCCTCCTGCTGAGGCTCCATGTGGTTGCAGAGTCCTAGCACCACCAAGTGGACAGGGGGATTATTGCAGCTTCAGAAACGTGGACAGTGGTGGTCTGATGAGCAACGACGGGGTCATTTCATCACTTGTGAAACGTACACACAGGCACCCATGTCTGCTCACTTGATTTGTAACAGCAATAAACAACCATTCTTAGAAGATTTAAGGCAGCTGAGAAATGTTAGCAGAAGATCTGATTAAAATATTGTCACAGTTCATCACAAGGACAGCTTATAAAACCATAAAACACCTCTTGACGTCTTCCATAACAGATTGTTAAAGGCATGCTAAAAGAATTTTTAAATTCCACGTGTATCTTCAAGTGTTTTTTGTTGTTTTTTTTCTCCCAAAGACACAACCTTCCAGCTTGTACTCTTGCACTTAAAGGTTTTTCTCACCTCGAAGCTTTTTTTTTTTTTTTTCCCTCTTTTGGCCTACCTGAGCAGCAGGTAATTTGCATATGTTTAGCTGCGTGTGCTTCCGATTTTGTATTTTATTAGGAGGGTTAAAGAAGAATCAGCAACAAGTCTAAACAGTGAAATACAAATGCTACTAAAGTTAAAGTGTGCCCTACACTGTCGAGTTGAGTAAAATCTGAAGATTGATGGAGCCTCAGCTTTCCTACTTTTTCCTGACAGCACTGATGGATGGGATACTCGAAGGTCAGCTTATTCAAATAAAAGTAAACACCAGCATAGAGCACATGTCTTATTTCTACTTTGACTTTTTCCGTTTCCAGTGGATCCAGACCAAACACCTATTTCTCTGCTCTTAAGGGTTAAGTTGGCAGATTCCCCACAGAGATCATGTGTTTCTGTCTGGTATTTACAACTCAGACCTGGAGGAGAAAAAAAAGTGATCAAGGTCTTGGTGGTGATGTCATCCAGTTTAGAGGATTCCTTTCTCTGACTTTATGACATTTCTCTGACTCTATACCAGAAAACCTTCAAGGTTAATTAATTTGCTCTTCTCCAACTCCTGGTTTTATATGTTTTTTTGTTTGTTTGTTTGTTTGTTTTTTTTCCCTTAAGGGTTTTCTTATTTCTGAAGCTCAAGAAGTGGGCAGACATGTTATGTAGAAATGCTTGGATCAATAATACTGAAACAGCTGCTCCTTTGGAGAATTAATCTTGTATTAAAATGAGACTCAATAAGCCAATTCAAAGTGAGGATTAAAAGCGTGAAAAATTATTCTATAAAAGAGGAAGCACTTACAGTTTCACTTACTAAACATCTTTCTGTTTGGAGGATTTATATATTGTTTTTTTTTTTTTCTCTCACTGTTTTTTTTTCCCACTTCTCTTTGTGAAGCGTGCCAGCGCTGGTTGTAATACGCCTTATTACTCATAAATATGAAGTCTCCTCTGTATTCTGTGACTAAACTAACAGCTGTCTGTTTCTGTAGTAAATCTTTGGTTTATTATTAAAGTTGTACGTTATCACTGTGGAATGAACATCTGCAGCAGTTGTTATTTCAGCGAACTTGCAGAAGCCTCTGACTAAAGCCACTGTTGTTGTTTTTTTTGTTTGTTTTTTTTTAACTGCGCAACAGCGTTGTTGATTTTGTTTCGCAACTGATTCAACATTCTTCTTTGCATCCTTAATCTTCCTCGAAAAGTAAAGTCTGCTCTGTCCCGTCCTCCAGACCAGGGGCGTCAAACTCACCAAGGGCCACATCAGCATCATGGAGACCCTCAAAGGGCCAGTTAAGACTGTATTAACGTATTAATGTGCTCCTGAACACATTGTTTAGTAAAATTTTCTGTTATCTATCCATCCGTTTATCTTAAAACACAACTTTTTTTTTTAGGGAAGCAAAAGCTTGTGATAACATTTTTTTTGCAAGACCGCAATTTTGTTGGTGTATAATATTGACTTAAGAATACAATTTAAAATAGACTCTTTTACAGAAGTAGGAATACCGTATGCAGCCACAAGGTGGCAGTGTATAAATGATAATTCACCTTTTTTTTTCAAATTCCATCATTAAGGTTGTAAAATTGTGAGTTTTTAATTGATAAGATTTTTTTTATTTAATATCAAACTTTTGATGCTTTAAAAACAACTTTGAAAAAAATTGCTTTTTTAAATATAACACGACTCAAACTGCAAATTAAAAAAAAAATTCTAAAACTTTTTGTAATAAAATATTGACTTTTCAATTTTAATAAATAAAATTTCCAACTTTTTGTTGTAAATTATACTTTTTCTAGAACTGTATGTTTTGATTGTAAAAATAATCAAACTTTTAATGTAAAATTGTGACTTTTTGACTTCACTTCAGGTTTTTTTGTTGTAAAATATTGACTTTTCCATCCATCCATTATCTATACCCGCTATTTCCTGTTCAGGCTCATGGGGGTATTGACTTTTCCAAAACTTCTAAATGATGAATTTTAAGATATGCTATGAAACAGCTTTCATTTTTATTTTAAGACACGTCCTTCAAGACCTCATGGGAGCCACATAAACTGATGTGGTGGGCCAGATTTGGCCCACAGGCCTTGAGTTTGACACCTGTGCACTAGACAATTTCAATATTTTGTCTCCAGTCTGTTGTCTAAGTGAACACCCAGGTATCTGAAGTCCTCCACCACCCTCACAACTCAGGACAAATATAGTCTTTGCAAAACTCCTGTTCTCCCTTCTCACTTTTAAGATACGATATTTGTTCCCATGCCACGCCTCAAAGTGCTTCACTGCCTCTCCGTACTTAGCACCTGTCCACCACTGACACGTCCCACAACAGCAGAGCTGTCTGAGTATTTCTGGAGATGACAGCAATGCAGTGTGAAAAGAAGTGGTGAGTATACGGTCCCCTGTGGTGCTCCAGTGCTGCTGACCACCTGCTCACAACCTTTCAGTCTCACAAAAGAGTGTGGTCTGTTTGTCAGGTAGTCAATAATCCAGTTGGTTGTGGAAACATCTGCTGATTTTTCATGAGTTCCACACACAGCAGTGCAAGCTAAAAGCCTGTACAGTGCTTCCTGCTTTGACCAGAGGAGAGCAGGATGCTGAAGCTAGTTAGAGGGTGGCAACCCAAAGACATTAAGCATACTATAGAGGGTCCTGAAATTTGTTTGTATGCTTACTTAGGTGGGGTAATAACAGTCTCACCAAGACTTGAGCAATCTTGGACATTGGGGTGAACTGTCTTTATTGGTTGAGAGCAGACACCGAGACACCGGAACGAGGCAAGATTTTTTTTTTTTTTCCACAGCACCAGAACCTTCTAAGGTTGAAGAGGTGCTGTAGAATCCCTCATAGCTGGCCTTCAGGATACATTATTCTTCTCATTATATGCACACACCCATACGGTGATGAAACTCTGGCAGAATTCCACTGATTGGTCAAAAAAAAAACAAAAAAACTTCAACCTGGGTTCATTATCACTGGACCTTTCCTTACAGCGGAGAGACAACATGGTGTGCTGTCAGCCTGCGTCAAGGAGGAGTGTGTCCACTGAGCTCGGCTCATCCAGGCCAGTTCATGTTTATGTTCAAGTGTCTGATTCTGTCCTCATTATAGACCCTGCCTGAAAGGATGTATTCAGACACACATATACATATCGGTTTGGGTGTATGTGGGTTCATAGGTTGGAGCCTAACTTGGCCCTCAGAGGCTCAACAAAACCAAAAGTGTATTGTAATAAGCAAGGCAAACCTTCCAAAGCAGGCTGCACTTTTCTGAAAAGACCCTGAGCACATTGTGCTCTCGCCAGCGGCTTATTACTGCTTAATGTACTCTGTGTATGCACTGTGTGTGCACTTTTAAGTGTATGTGTATGTGTGTGTGTGTGTTCTTTGTACTTTTATTGAGATATTGGATTGCTATTAGGGCTTCTGCCTCCATCTGAGCTTTTCTATTGTATTGACTACTTTTAAACTGGACAACTCTGTTTCTTCACTCATCTGCACCCCATCTTTTCTCATTTGACTAAGTGATGCTGTATATCTTCTGCCTCATCTGGTCTAAATAGGCCATCTGTCCTGCTCATTTATCCCTTCCATCCCTTTCTTCTGCACCGCTCCTTGGCATGGCAGCCTGTCATTAGCTCTGAGATCACAGGCTTGTGGCGTTTAATTTTGGCCTGCCTGCTTCTGCCCATCTCTGGTCATTTTGTCCCTGCTTTCCGCACAAGACTTTCGTCAATATGTGTCAACACTGTATGTTAAATTTGTGTTATGTGCCTTCATCTGTTTAATCCCCACAAAGTCCCTTCGGGAAAGAAAATAGATTCTGTGTTTCTTCACTTGATACAAACATTGCAGATATGATATTGCAGTTAAACTTGAAGCATGTATATACAAGCATGCATGCAAATAATGCAGGAATCAAGGTGAGGTGAAGGCTATCTTTGTGGTGATGTGCTTTTCACCTAAGCTGAAAAAGAGCACAGAGGAACAGATTGAAGATGGACCTGTTGGAAGAAGTGATTTTTAATGAAGGTTCACTGACCAGACGTCTGGAGTTCATCAGTACTGTGTGAAAGAAGGCCCAGACTTCCCTGCAGGAAAAGACTTCAAACTCCTGAGAGAAAGGGAGAGAGACAAGAGAAGGATGAGAGAATAAAGTGAGCTGGGAGGGAAACGGCTTCAGTAATGAGAGGAGAAAACCATTGAGGAGTGGGTGAGTTCAAGGTTGTATTCAGATTTAAGGATTGTCCTCCTCTAAGAACAGACATAAACTTCCTCTGGCTTTGTCTGTGTGGTCTCTGATTGGGTGGTGAACAGAGGGATGTTGAAGGGCTTATAATAATGTGCAATGTTCAGATTCAAATAAGCATAGTCCACAAACAAAATAACAAAAATGCTATACTTGAGAGGCTAAACTGAAGCAAACTGAAATACATTACAACCACACTAAATTGGCTGTATTTAATCATGAAAAATCGGTAACTAAACTCAAATTGGCATCAAACTGTCTTGGTGAATAGAAGTGTGCATGTGTGTGTGTAATATGTATACATATATGTATTCTTACTTTTCATCGGCAAGTTTATGGTGGACGTAGAGGGCTTAAACAAACAAATAAATAAATAATGTCATCAATATAAGTCCTCCGTCACGCACTGAGTCGCCCTCGAGTCTCGTGTCCTCACAAAACGCTTTTCGTCGTGTCTTCGGGGGTTACCCAGACAACCAACCCGTTTCCATGACGACTGGCACACAGAGCGGTTGGTTTGACAAGTGTCTGCTTTAACTGAGGCGAGAGAAGAGAAACGGGACAAAATAAACACCGCTTCCGTCAGAATTACCTTTTTTTAAGAAGTTTTTAAAACTTTGAAGTGGTCATTTCGGATCTGTAGATGGTCGAACAACCACTTCTGCGTTGGTTTACAGTTCATTTCGTGAGAACTGCGGCTGGAGGTAATATGAGAACTGAGTGGGAGCCATACGGCGAAACAACCCAAACACAAATATTAATGTAGTACTTATATATATATAGGTTATATATATGTGTGTATATATAGATAGATAGATACACACACGTAATATAAAAATGGATGAATGGAACAATGAAAGAAACTTACTTTTTGCCTTTTAAAAAAAAATCTAATATTTAAGCTAATGGTTTATTTTCACATTATATTCACAGTGCTTTAATATCCAGACAAGGGAGAGCTTTGAGGCTGACTATGTGAAAGAAATGGAAGAAGAAAGCACGAATTCCATTCGTCAGGTACAGTTGGATCAGTGATTCCAGTAAAGTTATTTTCTTTCTTGCACACAATATTCATTTTTCTCTCTGCGGACCCCTCCTTTAATCTTTGCATTCCTGGACAGTTGTTTATCAACTGTGTATGTCTTTCTGGGGTAACCGAGGAGTCATGGACCGAGGAGACTCAGAAGAGCCTAGATGACTTTATTGTTGACACCTCCATCACATCTGTGGTTGTCTACATGCACACCTCCACTGGGCTTCATGTGGAGCACAGCAAACCATTACCGGTAATTTCCCGTTTTTCAATCATTCTGTCATTTAAACTAGTTAAGTACTTGTTTGAGCCTGAAAGTAAGAGTAATTTTTATGGCTTTGAAATCAGGGCAGAATGTGTCGATTATCTCACATTGGTCTTTTAAAAAAAAAAAAAAAAGAGTTCATAGCTCCTTACAGAATATTTTCAAAAGAACTCTTAGTCAAACAATGCAGCTGTAAAAATAGAAGAAAGAAAAAAACAGGCTATAAAGCAAAGCAGCAAAGTCTATTTTCTGCTTCTTTACACTGCATCTGAATTTTACTTTAATAGGTAGAGGGGGTTGAGCAGTTGTGCTTTTTTATCCGGATGCCAGGAGCCATAATCACTAAAGAAACGTTTGATGCAGCCATACAATTTCAAACAGTGAGGGGTGATGCCCTCCAGAGCCTCCTTCGTGACACGACTGCTTTACATGCCCCCACCATTGCCAAATACAGGGAGAAGGACGATTACGCCAAGAACATGCACTGTTTCAGTGCCTGTCTTACAGGTGGGTTCCTCAGAGGAGAAAAAATCAAACAGTTCACTGTTTCTGCATTTTAAAAATATTACATAACTTTGCTTTCATTACTGCTGTTCTACATGGCCGTCAAATCTAGCTAAAAGTTTTACTTTGTCACATGTACAATTGCTATTTCATAATATTTTATATAATTTTAATCTTGAACAGATGATTTCTACATGAAGTCAGGCAACATAGTTCTATATGTTCCCATGGAAGGCCTACAGTGCAGTGCTGAGAACGCCAGCAGTGATAAGAAGCTGGTACAGAGACTTGAGAGTAAGTCTGTATGAGTTTTGGAGGGATACAACTGGCCTTCTCTTTATTTTTCATCTTTCTCTCTGGACCAGATTAGCACAGTTTCCGTCTGTGACTTTCTGTTTAAAATAATATTGGAATAGCACCATCACAGACTGTTAAGTGATTTTGCTTAATGAGGTGTGTCTGGGGTTTTCGAATTGAGACCAGACTTCCGTGTTATCATGTTCAGATATTCTACAGATGCCATCACACTCACAAAGTCCTTACTTTAGATCAAATATGCTCTGTTCTTTTTCAAAACTGCTTTAATGTGCTCTGATTCACCATTGCGCATACAAATTTACTTTTTTCAGCTTGTACTTGCAGCCAGTAGTGCCAGGTATGATGCTGACCTCACTGCTTTCTTGAGGGTGTTTTGTTTCTCATTTTCAGTATTCATTATTTAGTTTTAATTTAACTTAATTCAATTCAAAACAAAGGTACTTTACAGAGAAAGTTTAATGCATATTCAACTGTTTTGCATTCTACTTCATTACCATCTAACTCGGTGCAGTCTTATTAGTGATTCTACTCCTTCTGTCATGTCTATGCTAACCCAATGAAAACTTAACTGGAAGGGCGTATATGTAAAATCGTCTGCTGAAGTTTAAGGAAATCTGATATTGCTATAATTACCTCACCAAATACTTTTTGACAAATGAACTGATCAATTAATTGTGAAATTATGAAGGAAGATATAGAATCTGTTGTGTTGGAATCATCTAGAAGAGCTTCACAAAATATAGTCATTAAGCGATCAGTCACAGAGTTAAATTGCTGAGTTAAATTGCAGATTCTCTTCCTAATAGCCCCGTTATGATAATATATGTATTTACTTCACAATTCTGGGAGATCCATGCTGGCCAGTTATCTCCTCAGCCAAGTAGATTCTCTCATTAGTAAAACAAGGGAGCTGACAAGAAGGTGTCGATATTAGGGTCATGTCCAGCACTGTGATGGTTGAGAATTTAAATACGGTTTTTCATAGCAATCTGAGTGAAAATTTTTAAAAAAAATCCAAAAACAGTGCAAGAGAGTGAATTAAAATTGGGGAAGAAGACATTTGTATAAGACCCCATCCAGACAAAGCAAGCAGGCCACTTCTTTCCCATTACGGGTTGCCACAACAGATCATCATGTCCTGCATATTGATTTGGCACAGCCTTTATGTCGGATACCCTTAATGTCATCCCCCCAATTTATCCCGGCTTGGGACCAGCACTGGCCTGAGTATTGGGTTGTAACCCAATTGTAGCTATGCATTTGCAGTGGAGAAGAATCTGTGGTTCATAGTTCTGCCCAAGGACACTTTTGTGATGGGGCTGGGGGTCAATCTGTTAATCATCCGGTTATGTTTATATTAAATGCATCCTACGCTGAATAAAGAAAAACAGGTTGGTGCAGAGCTCCTCTTATTTCTGGTTTCTTCTTCTTCTCCTTATCTTACCCGCATGTTACATCTAGTTATTTCCCAGTATTGCCTGGGGCTATTAAGAATAACAACAGACTCGGTGTTTGCAAGTGGATCTGACCTGCATGTTTGTTTGTTTATAGAGGGGAAATGTCTCATCTTTATTTGTTTCTACTTGTATTTCTTCTTCTGTCCACTCAATTGTGTTACCTTTTCTAGTTGT
The DNA here is from genome assembly GCA_037176975.1 of Arrhamphus sclerolepis. Classification (NCBI taxonomy): domain Eukaryota; kingdom Metazoa; phylum Chordata; class Actinopteri; order Beloniformes; family Hemiramphidae; genus Arrhamphus; species Arrhamphus sclerolepis. The sequence continues at coordinate 2,001,255 of JBAMYA010000010.1, forward strand.
TGTGATCCACTGGACTGATCAGATCAAGGAGCTACTGAAAGCCCAACAAATCGAGGAGATGAGAGACAGCTGTGGTCCACTACAGGAGATAGACTTCTGGAAGAGTCGTTCTCTGAAGCTGTCTGACATCAGCCAGCAGCTGCAAAAGCCCAGTGTCAGGCACATCCAGAACATCTTGCAGCTTGCCAACTCTCTATATGTACAGAACTTTTCTCAAATGGCTGAGCAAATAAAGGTGGGGGAACTTTAAATCTAATAATCTCTTTAGAAAATGTACTGCATAAAATATGATTCCTTTAGGCATTTTAGCAGTGTACTCATGAGACGGGCAGCAATGGGGATCGTGAGGGGATACTCAAACTATGAGAGAAAGTGTTCAGGGTTAGAAATTGCATAGAATCTCTTACTCTGCCTTATAGCCACTACTACATCATCACAACCATTGAAAATTTGCATTCCCACATAGAGGGTCAACAAAACTGGAGTACAATATTATGTTTCTGTATTACCGACTATATTCTTAGCTACAAAGTTGGAAAAAAATGTATGACTCTTTTGTTGACATGATGGGAGATTAGATTAAAAATAAAAATTCATATGAGCATCTTCTCTCATTATGTGTGTTTCCCAGGTTTGCTCTCTGCAGGCCCAGTCAAACCTTAGCTTCTTGTCCTCACTGAAGGAGCCTTGTGAAGAGCTTTCCTGCCTCAAGCCAAGAGAGATTTCTCCAAAGTTACGACACATTATTCGTCTCATTCGCATCATCTGGAACAAATCTCCCCACTATAACAGCACTGAGAGAATCACTGGACTCTACTGCCAGGTACTAAGAATCCAAGGTTTTACTGTACTGTGCTATAAACTGTATGAAATATGAAATTCTCTGAATGCATACAGTCATTCCTATCTGGCCATAATGTTTTTAATAAAAAATATGCTGAGAATTAATATATACATAACTTCATTTTGGTGATTGACAGTGTAATAAAGAGTTGAATTGCTCCTTCCTTTACTCAAATCAATTTGCCTCATTGATGGTAATGTAGTGGAACCAAATTGTAAGCTGTGATATTTCCCTCTAGGTTTTAGATTAGTTGGACTAGTTAGACTGGATTAGTCCTCTATTATCCCTGGATGGTCAAACTAGGAATGCACCAATCTGATGTTTTAATTGTCTACACTTTCATTGTTCAGTGGTGTTTGCATTTTGGTTGACATCCGATAGTGTTCCTACAGCATTGTTGAATTAATGAGCTGGATACGTCACCATGTGGAAAAGACTAAAGACTTTAGGCCTGACTTTGAAATTTCTTTCTAAACTAAACAATAATTTGTAAAGGTATCATGTAACAAAATAACACATGTATAAATGTAATGAACTGTTATTTGTTTATTACAAAAATAGATTAGTCAGGGAGTACATTCAATTCAATTCAAAAGTACTTTATAAATCCCTGAAGGAAATGTATTTACATTAGTGATCAATAAATTCAATAAAATTACGTATCTGAAATTCAACATCCTTAGAAACAAAATCAGTGGGTACTTCATACATGTTCAGCAAATTGTGAAAGTGAATGGATCGGCTCATTGACTGAACATCAGCCCAGTTGTCTTTATGTTGCTTGACAGTTTTAGATGCTAAAGGATAAATGGCACGGTAAATATAAAACATCAAGTTTATCTCGGCACCTTTCAGTACTTTCTTGCTTTACTGTGTATGTTTTTTTTCTTCTTCTTTCTCAACAACCAAGGGTCTCTGTTAATATAATTTTGCAGTTTTTGAGCAAAGCAAGTACGTTTGAGTTGTATGACTCAGCGAAAGCAAAGAGATGGGAGATGAAACAATATGACAACCAATCTCATGAAACGTCCTTTTTCAGGAAAATCAGACGTTATTTTTCTTCCTCATATCTCGCAAAGATATTTACCCACATTCGTTTCTTGGTCCTTTTTTATGCATATATGTGTGTGTGTGTGTGCGTGTGTATGTATGTATATACACACACACACACACACATAGATATACATGTACACACATACGAAAAAGTGTTTTGAGTTAGTCACCCACACAAGTAACAAATGTTTGTTTTTTGCAATGTTTCAGATGAGGAATGAGATCATCCACCTGTGTTCCCAAAGCATCTCTCTGGACAGGATTTTCAAGGGCTATGTGTTATCAAGCAAGCAAGTTCTCCAAGACTGTGTGGAGTGCTGCCAATCCTGGAAGGAAACTTACCTGAATGTCTCACAGCTGCATCTCAAGTACGAGAAAACAACCTTAGTAAGGGTTAGATGTAAATATGTGTTAGATATTGTCATTCACTATGCGTGTTCTGTTCTGGCTGTGGAACACCATACCAGATCTATACCCTCGCTAGTCTCCTAGTGTTTGTTCTTACCTATCAGGTATTCTCAAAAGGGCTGGATCCTGAACCAAACAAGGCTTTTTGTGGTGATCGATACTTTCATTAAGAGGCTCAAAGATCTGCTTGAGGTGAATTTTTTTTCTCAGCTGCAGATACAAAGAAACTAACACAATGACATAAACACACTGTATCTTTTATATTTGCTTTCATGATGTCAAGGACTCCTGCTCCTGTTGACCAAGCTACTTTGGTTTTGGTTCTCTGAGAATCAGTGGAATTTGACTCTAATAACATTTCATACTTTCTTTTAAGTGTAGACTCTGTGTGTATTATTTTCAGCTTGTGGTATTGTTTTGTTTACTCACAGGTTTGTGACTGCCAGAATCAGTTTGCCCGTTGGGAAGATGGTCAGCAGAGGGATCTGCCACGCTATCGAGCTTCCAAGGAACCGGAGTTTGGTCGGTCACTGCTGGAGATTGAGAGTGACTTCTATTGTGGCCTGAAGAACCTGCGCTCTGCTGACAAGGGCATCCTTGATGTTCAAGATGCCACATGGAACAATGAATTCAACAGGTTTATCTGCTGCTTGTCTCCTTCTTTTGAAAGCTAAACATAAGAGAACCATTGAAATCATTGAAAATTGATTGATGACATGATGCAGCTGCATCCAAAATTAACTTATTGAACTCTGACAGGTGTGGCAGATCATGACTGCTCGTGATTTAGATGAGTACTGTAGCAGTGTGTTTCATAAATGACCCAAAAATGCATTCAATAGATTTTGAAGTAAGTCAAATCAAGACTAGATATGCAGGGAATAAAATACAGTTTCTTATACTGGGATATATAGGTATATAGCTATGTATCCCTTCTTTTGTGTGCATGTATCCCTTCTTTCGCTCATTGGTTCTTGTGTCATCAGAGGAAATGGAGACTTAGGTTTTCACCATTGCCCTTTTACAAACCTAAATTCCCCTGTATTCCTTTTATCATTTAATGAGATTACCCACATAGAAGGAGAAATATGCAAATTATTTCCAATCTGTCTGTGAAGTACATCGTTGTTATGTATTTCAATAATGTTCTAACGTATTTCTTGACATATTGGAGATATTCTGCCCACCCTTATTACTCACAGACTCAATTTTGAAATAACACATTTTTTAAAAACCCTTTTGAGCCCCAATTTGCACTCATCTCAATTCTCTTTGAATATGTGGCAAGCCTAAATTGCATAAATGGATTAACAAATTAAATGAAGGTGATACGAAAAAAAAAAAAGAATGAAATATATTACTCATGCCAAATTTAAGGAAATAAACACTAAAATAGATGCAAGTTAAATTAGATTTAAGAATCACTATTTTTTGTGTATGTCTAAACAAGATCTTGGCAAGCTTGAGCTTTCCTTGTTTCTCTTTCTGCATCAGCAAATCTTAGTTTAGTGTGTTGATAAGTGTTTGCACGGTTTTATTATGCTTCTGGTGTTTTTACCAAGACTACCCCTGTGTGTCTTATGTGTGTGTCCGTGTCTTTCTACAGGTTTTGCACATTAGTAAAGGGACTAGAAATGAAGATGCAGAATATAATCATTTCAGAATTGAAGACAGTGAACACTGTCCATGAAGGAGTTCACTTTCTAGGCATTTTTATGCCTATGGCAACTCGAGAGGTATCAAATAAACACATCTGCATTTTCAGATTGATTTTTTTTTTTTTTTACATTATGACATGCCAAATTAAACTCTCATTGACTATTTTATGTAATGCTAATCTTTCAACCCTGAATTTTCTTTTCGTCCTCTGTTACCATTTTCTTATATATAATCTTCTCCATAACAGGCCATTAGGCGCTCCATTAAGGAGAAAGCAGAGGACGTGTATGAGATCTTTAACAAGGACCTCAAAATGGTTAACAAGGTCCTGAACCAGAGGATAATGTCATCTCCTGACCATATACCCAAAATTATGGACCAGGTCATGTGGGCGAGGGCCCTCAGACATCGCTTAGACAGACCCATGGAGGTATGTCAGTCAAACTATGATGTAAATCTAATCCTTTTAGTTTTGGGTACACTTTGACTGTTTCATATCAACACATCACCAGTTTGTAAAGTAACACTTCCACTTTGTCCTGTCTTTATTCTCTCCAGGTGCTTCAGAAAGCCTACTTTGTGCCTGAGTCCCACAGCTACACGCAGATAGTTTCCAACTATGGACAGATAGTCCAGGTTTTGGATGAGATTGTTAGGAAAAGCTACAGTGAATGGAGCCAGAAATTAGATGGACAGTATCTCAAGAAACTGGAGCAGCCACTCCTGGTCCGCAGCTATGACACTCCCTCTAAGCTGGATATAAACTTTGACAAGTAGGTCAACAGATATGAGTAAACAATCAAACAAACAAACACAAAAGGGCTGGTGTGACTGTGAGATTTTTATGGGTTTCTGCATTGAAGATTGAGTTTGTTTTTAGTCATTTTTCACAGATGCCAATCACTTCAAATTTTGATGAAGAAAACTTTTGAAGTAGTTTAGAAATTTTTAACAGTTTTGAAATACAGCTTCTTTAAATAATTATCTCCATGGTATCTAACAGGATTACTGTGTCCTTTAGCACTTGAGTTCTTTTGTCAGTCTGACATTGCCTCCGCTCAAGTAATTTTACCCTAGGCAAACTATGGCAATATTTTGACCTCTATATTTATTCTTTAGCTCTACAATAGGATTCACTGGAAAGATTACTTTTCCAGCACAAAGATTTCTCTTCCAGGTTGCAGTACCTGATGAATTGGTATGCTTGGCTGAGGAAGTGTAATCATCAGCGTCTGTATGCAGCACCAGCTCATTATCATCATTTATTTTGTGTTTTCTGTGTATTTTCTTGTGCAGCGACCTATTGAATTTATTTTCTGAGATTCAGTTCTGGGATCGCCTGAACTATGAGATACCCCAGTGTGTGTCTGAGATGTACCAGACTGGTGGGGACATCAGGGCCCTGAGGGAGCGAGTGCTGCTTCTGATCAGAAAATGCAACAGGTCTGATGCACACAAACACACACACATACAGAGATAAAAAACTCACTATAGTTGCCAAGTCTTCAAACATCTTGTCAGCTTCTAAACTTTTTATTTAGCAAACAAAACATTTCTCTTATGTCCTTCCATCCTATATTTGTTTGTGTATATTTCAGACTGATTGAAATGCTGTCTCCTGATGAGTTGGGTCTATTTCGGGAACAAGTCCGCTTCATTAATAGGAAGATTCAGCCATGTCTGACCAGGCTCCAGTGGCTGACTAGAGGAGCTTCCAGTGTCTTTGTCAAAGACTGTCTCTTACACATTGATAAGGTTGTAACGTGCAACTTCTACACTTAGAAATGGTTGTTTAGAATTCGTACAGATGTTGTGTTGTTGATTCAGATAAAGAGGTGGGTAAATGCAGAGCTGTGTTGATTCCACCAAAAAAGAAGAGCTCTCAGATTTCATAACGCGGACAATTATAATAAAGGCTTTCTATTCCATTCTAATGAATAGACTTTCAGAATAAATATTTACAGGATTAAAGAAACTACAAACAGGTTTACTATATCAGGAGCCTGTAATAAAACACACTGAGTTATCTTAACTTAGCAGCTAATTTCCTCTCCAGGTCCAGCTGATAGTTGATGGTTACAAAGCTTACAATCTATCCATCTCCAACCTCTGTCGGCGGATTAGAGAAACATTGCTGGTGAAATTAGATGGCAAGACTGTGTACAGGTAGCAACTCTTAATTTCCTCTTCATTACATGGCGTAGCTGTGCATTAAATACACAAAATGTATTTTGATCAGTTAGCGCTTGTTATATTTTTGAGATGAACCTCATGAAATATTTAGTATACATTTGTTTTAAACATGCACATTCACTAAAGACAGTAAATCGATGGGTTAAGAAGCTTTCATTTGATTTTAAGCCCCGCACTGTGCTGTACTTTAGAAACTTGGAGTTTGAGAGTGACCAGAAAGCTCACAGACAGAAATGTTTAAAAATACTGCGCTCAGCACGTGAGGACATCGTTCATATCATGACCCAGATCCACAGCATCTTTGCTGATGATGGAGCCAAGGTAAAGCTGTGTTTTTCTGCCTTTAAGACTGTTTGATTTCTAAACATATGATAAGAATTTCTGAAGTATAATGATAACGATTAGCTAACATTAAGCATGCAAGGTTGCAACTGAGGAAAATGCCACATTTTCTTTGATATTTCAGAAGTTTGTTCAAATATATTTGTTAGTTAATATCAACACAAGAAAACTTTTGCTCTATAGAAAGGATTAGTACTCAGTAAAAGACCTTGACATAAACTCTCTACACTAAGTTGTTATGTCTAGTGTGCAGGTAGGGCATGGTGACCCCTTGGACCTAAACTACACCACTCTACTAATGTTATGTTCTGTGTGCCGAAATATGTGCACTCAAGAACAAACCAACACTCAGTAAAAGCCAGTAGTACCATAAACTACCCTGTGAGCAGTGATAACTAACTCTGGGTCTTCAGGTGGGAACCTCCCTTCAACAGTGTTTCGTTTAGTTAGTCCCACTACACCTCCAAACCCACTCACCTGCATGGTTCCAGACAAAGAATCAAGTAGACCACACCTGCTTCCTTAAATAAACTACCACTTAATGGTTTTCCTCCTCTGCGCCTGATTGGTGGGCTTAATCTCTCTCTACCTTCACTCCCTCCTCTTCATTAACAGAGGAGGTTCACTAAAGCTAGACTTTTGTACCCCGACACAGATTATTCCTTCTAATCCAGATGCACTGACTACATCTGGCTGCCTCATCTGACATTTCTTTAACCAGCTTCCTCAAACTCTGCCCATCTGTACCCAGTTTCCCCAGCAATGAAAATGTAGCTATGTAGCCATAGGTATGTAGCTATGAAACTCCTACACCCAACCTCCAATGGACGTACTCTAACTTTACATCCTCACTTCTCAGCTTCTGCTCCCAACTCTGCATAAGCTTTTTTCTTTCATAAACTTCCTCCACTGAATCTTCCAGGGAACTGTCAGCTCAATAAAATGAGCTATCCACTGACTAACTGACCACAAAACCATATCAGGCCTTAAACTGGTGCAAACTATTTCCTGAAAAACAACCAGCATGGGTCCCCATTTACCCAGAGCTTTAGGTGCTGAGGGGATGGTAACACATCATACATAGCCCCGATCAAGAATCGAATGTGGCTCTTCTCCATCCTCCACAGGTCTCTCCAACTAAGCTTCCTCTTCTCTGCACTTTTCCAGTTTAACCACTGTTCCTGCTTAGCCTGAGCCACTTCCTTTACACACCTTATCATCTCTTCCTGTCATTTACATGCTCCACAACCAACTTTCTTTTCTCCTTTGGACCAGATTTGTTCCACACTGGTTTACCTGAGCCCAGCCCCAAGCCCTCCCCGGCCAAACTGAACCTTACCTACAATGTCTGCATGTCTAAGAGCTGCCTCTGCCTCCTGAGCTGCCAATCTTAGGTTCCATTTCCTCCCCTTGGATGGATTTGGACCCACCTCCCTAACAATAGCATCCTTGCTCCCAGATAACAACAGCTCTGCCCTGACCTTGGTACACTTAAATTCCTCTGTCAAACTAGATATTGGCAGCTGCAATATTCCTTTCCCATATAATGAAATATATATATTTGAAAATGTATTTTCAAATATGAAAATATTTAAATATGTGAATGAATCTTTAATGTTTGAATCTTTTTTTTATGACCAGCCTGATTTAGTAATGTTTTTTTTGCCTTTAATATAATAAGTGGAATGCATTTATGCACAATTTATGCTCTGGTGTTTCAGGTCCAGGAGCAATGGATGGCCTTCATAGAGAAGGTGGACCACATGATAGAGGAGGCTTTCAGGATTAACATCAGGAACTCCATGGAGAAGCTTTCCAGAGCTATTAATGGCACTAGCAGGTCTTCGCCCAACCCCCTGTTTAGTGTGCTTGTACTATTGCATGAGACATCTCCTCAAACACCACCTAAGGTAAAACCAGTCCATTGTAATCAAATTACATCATGTGATATGGGTTTGCCTACACTATTTCTGGACCTTTAAATGTCAGAATTGCCTAAAAAAAAAAAAAAAGCAAAATTCTTCATCATGAGAATGAGCATCTACTTAATGAAGACAAAAAAAAATGGAACCGCTCTTTAAAAATGAATTTGCACTGAGAGCTACACTTGCTGTTCAAAACTGGATTTCTACAGCCTGACTGATTTTTTTGGCGAACGGATGTTATTGGAAGGTTTTAGGTATTTTCTGATATATTGTTAACAGCATTATAATGCGAAAAAACACTTTACTGTTAAGAGTTGACTTTGCATAGTTTATCCACCAGAGGGCACTCTGCAACTACCCAGCATAACTTTACATAAACTTTACATAAAAAACAGCTTTAATATACTTTGTTGTTTAAAGTGCTAATTGTTGTGAAAATAAAGCATGTTCATTTTATTATTATTTTATTTTTTTAGATACATTGTGTTAGTGACTTTAAAAAAAAGCACACATTGGAAATGTTCGGGAAATGTGTTTGTGGGGGAAAACAAAACAAGACAAGCCAACAGTTGATGAGTCGGAAAATATCCAATTTTTACATCACCAAACATCTGTATTTGTGGTGATCTTGAATCTTGATCCTTGGGCTCCAGAGATTTCCCTCCACATAGGACAAAGATCTATGCATGTTATTGTCTACTAAAATTAATAGACAATAACAAGCATCATTTTTTTTTCTCATGTTCATTCTCTCTGCTCAGCATGTGACAATTTTTTCCAATCCAGAGTTTCCATTATCTAAGAATCACACTTTATTTTAAGAAATAAAAATCCAATTATCTATGTTTATACAGGTGGTGTTTTCCCCAAATCTGAACAAGCTTGCTGAGATTGTCAACATTCTACCTCAGCTCATCAGCATCATCTCAGAATTCAGTCGACTCCCTGAACTCCTCTCTTGCAAAGAGTCTCAGGGGAATCCCTTACACGTCAGCATAGGTTGAAAACATCTTTTCAAACCTTGTTTAAAATATTGAAGTGACCATGTTTGTCCACATCTGTTTTTACATCTGATGTCACTCCTCACACACTTTCACTTCTGGTCCTTCTTGTTCCTGTAGAGCAAGATGAGGGAATACGCAAGATTCAGGCTGCAGTTACTGCAGGAATGACAGCCAATGCCAGCGAGCTGCAGGCTTATTTGAAGATCTGGAACAACTACAGGGCCATTTGGGAGATGAACAAGGACAATTTTATTCAACGCTACAAGCGACTGAATGCGCCAGTATCTTCTTTTGATGCTGATATACAGAGGTAGATCATTCTTAATTTTACCTGTTGAAAAAACTTCTCTTGACTTTTCTTTTCTTAGAGTATGATGTTAATGGCACAACTAAGCTGACTTCAGGTGTAAAAGAAGTAATTGCCAGATTCATTTCTCAGTTTTATTATCACTTTGTGTCAACTGTTACGATAGCTGTTGCCATGGATATACATTCAGTTTCTCTCAGAATGTTCTTGGTTGAATTTGTCAAAATTTTGTTTAACAAAAAAAAATGATTACATCTGTGAAGCATGTAGAAGCAGTGATCTTCCTTTTTTTTTTTTTGTCCTGTTAACGTGTCTGTTTTTGGTTTTCTGCCAGATACTCAGAGAAGGCCACCAGCATTCAACAGGAAGAGTCGGTGGTTAATATTCAGTTTGTAATACTGAACTGTTCACTACTCAAGTCCTCATTGGTGGAACACTGCAACGAGTGGCAAACAAAGTTCACACAGCTTCTGAGTCAGTTAGCCAGTACTCGCCTAAAAGAACTTTATGACTTCATGCATGACAAAGCTGACAGGTATGGACTGAAAAAAGAAAGAATTTTATTTTGCCTGTGTGGATTTTTTAAGCGTTTTTATATAATTGGGACATCTCTGGAGGACAACGTATCTTCATTGGTCTTTTCCATGTTTTTCTATGCATTTATAATACATAGAAAGAAGATTGTTTTTCTTTTTAATATGACAGGAGCTTCACAGCAATCACTATAGACTGTAATGCACTGCTAAGTAGTGTTGACCAGTTCCCATGCTATCAAGTCAGTTAAACCAGTTAAAGTATAGTTGCACCACAGAAGATTGGCATATGCAAGGAAAACTCCTTCTCTAAATTAGGATCTAAAAAAAAAAGACCCTATGAAATCAATTGCATAAACTACAGTTGGCAGTGGTGGAGTAAAAAAGGTTACTTCCTTCAGCATGAAAAGGTCCCTATTATTTTAAAGCATCTTAGATTGTGTTACAGTCGAAGACTTCGTACATGCCTTAGTTTTAACATAACTGTCAGTCATACAAAAGAGGGATGTCATTCTTTCACCATATGTGGTCTTTCTATAATCAAAGATCCAATTCAGCTGTACTACCACATCAATTAGACAGAAGTGGCACTATTGGCTGGAATAACAAAAATGGAGTTTATATTAGATACAGTGTTTACACAGAGCATGGCATTATCTAATTGAACTCTGTATACCTCAGCTAAATCAGGACATATATACATTTATGTTTTATTGTCATGTTGTCTTATATTATATGAATCTGTTTTCTTGTAATATGTGTGAGCGTACACTGTAGACGTAGTACCCCTTTCTGTGGTAATGGAATTGAATTTTATTGTAATGATTTTTTTTTAGTTGTTTATCTATCTTTATTTATTTATTTGTTATTTGTATTTCTATGTGCAGGTTGAGGCAATCTCCCCAGAAACTGGCTGAGCTTGAAGAGAGTCTAAAACTACTGGAAAGTCTCCAGGGCAATTTGGCCAAAACAGAAGCCCAGATTCCTCTCATCCATGAACAGTTTGCTATCCTGGACAAATATGAAGTCCCCATGGAAAACACTGTATGTGCCCTCCTCTTTAAAAACAAAAAAAACAAAAATGTCTTCCAGTTACAGATATATAATGAACAATGGCTTAAAGAGCAGACTCCCAGCTTTATTTTAAGGGTATTCTCTTCCATACTGGAGAAATGGATTAAAATCTACAGATCTTTATTCAGCAGAATGCTTCTTTTCAAATATTTACATATAATACATCCTGTAGCTTTCAAAACATTTTCACTTCTTTTTTTTTATTTTTATTTTGGTAATACCCCATCCCGTGTCCTCTAACCCTTGGCATTATTTCATTTCTGTCCGTCCTGTGTGGTTTAATCACAGGTGCAAACGATGCGTGAGGGACTCGATGAGGAGTGGGTGTGGTTCCAGCAGGTGTTGATTGACAGTGACATCACGCTGCAAAAACACAAAGAGAAGTTTAAGAATGATCTCATCCTCTCCTCTGAGGAGTTCAAGAATAAGATTGAAATATCTGCGCAGGAGTTCAATACCGCAGGTCACAAACAATCATCTCTTTACTCTTTTAGATACTCATGCATATTGTCTCTAAGTGGTTACCATGTTGAATTTTCCCTTCAATGTTGCCTCCAGTTTCTCTTTGTTCTCACTGGTTTGTTCAAAAACAGGCTCCTTATAAACCAGTCACTAAGATACAACGAGTGCTTTATAATATATTTCCTCAAGTAAAGGCCAAAGTGTTTATGTACTTCATCAGAGGCAGGCCTTTATTTCTTAATGTCGCTGTCATTAGTGAGACTTGTCCTGCTTTTTCCACAATACCAAATTTTGATGCCACAGAACAAAATACATAAGGGTACACAAATGTATTACGTGTTTATTTCATTAATTCCTTTGAGAATATCTGACAGATTTGGGAATTTAATTTTTTATTTTTTTCCTGTGGACTTTGGGAAAAGGTCACACTGTGTGATCATATGTTGGATAAAGAAAACACCAAAACTGCTGTTTTAAAAGTCCAACTCATCACCAAGTTTTGAATGCACTCAATTGAAAACTTTATACTTGGATTGACCCGACCAGTTCTGAAAAACTGGGGAAAAACTTCCACCATCATAGTGACATAAAATGTCACTCTGGAAAATGGTTAATCCAGTGCAATAATATTTAAAAAAACAGCAACATTATTTTACTTAACTAGTTACGTTACATAACAGGACTTTCGTGCTTGTTTTACTTTGTGTTGACTCTTTGTGTTGCCTGCTTTTAACGGAATCATAATTTTGTTTTAACATGCTTGCTTTTAGTTTAGAGTATGTAACGTTTTCTGTCTCATGTGCATTTTTCTCCCTGCAATCTTAATATATTTGCATATCCAGGTCCATTTGACAGTGCACTGAGCACCGACTTTGCTTTAGAGCAAATAGCAGAGCATCGCAGCCAACTGGAGATGCTGAAAGAGGAGCAGAACACCATCATTCAAGGGTTGGCCTTCTTCAAAATGGAACAGCCGCTGTCCAGAAGCCTCCGAATGCTGGAAAAGGTCTGAAGCGGGGCTAAGCTTGAAATCATGTTGTTGTCTCATCTTATGCATACCCCCACACAGTCCAGAGGGCTTTACTATGGCAGCTGTTCCTGACTATAGTAATAGTAACTTTGATGGACAAACTTAAAAAGAAATATTTTTTTCAATATTTTATTTATTTATCTTTTTTTTGTGGTGGTATGTGCTGCACAGGATTTAGATAAACTGCAAGAGGTTTGGGAAATCACAAACGAATGGAATACCACTTGGAATAAGTGGAAGGTTGATCACCTTGCTATGCTGGAGACAGAGAGCATGGAGATTACAGCGCAGGAGATGTTAAAAAAACTCCACATACTTCAAAGAGATCTGAAGGTCAGTTGTGCCATACGGAGATGTGTGAAAATCAAGCTTTCTGCTACTCTTAGAAACATGTTTTGATGATATACTTCACTTTTGTTAGTTTAGGTGTGTAGGAAATCAATTTCTGTAACGATTTATTGAGTGTGATCTCGAAGCACAGTTTAGTACTGGTCACTTTGGCAAGGTTATTCTGAGTACATACATAAATGAAATGTTTCAAGATTCTTCACAGCAATCATATTTATATAACAATGTGGATGTTGTCTGTCTGACTGTAGGATAAGGAGTGGGACATCGTAGATTCCTCCAAGAAGAGGATTGACCACTTCAAACAGATCCTCTCTCTCATTGCTGACCTGAGGAACCCAGCTATTAGAGACAGGTACTCTCTACAAGTATCTTGCTGGAATTGCAGTGTACCTTCAAGCTGCTGTTGTGCAGCAGATATAATATTCAAGACTTGACAGGAACCTGTCGACTCAGTAGTTAATTCATTATGTTCTGACAAGAAAGTCTATAGATGATAGTTTAACAGCTCTATCAACTTTAAAGTTTGTTCCAAGTCCTACAGAGTAAGCTTATAGCCATATTTGTTCAGCTGTGCTCCTTCTGATGTTTTCTATGACGCCTTCTGTCGCAGCTCTCCCTCTCGTCGGTCTTTTACATTGACCAGCCAATTGGCTGTCGAAAAGTATCGTGTTTGATGCTGAGTGTCTGTCTCTGTGATCCTTTCAAGGTGTCAGTGTTGGCTTATTTATTTTATTTTTTTCACTTTTAAAAACATTTTTTTGAGTCTGTTTGTCAGTGGGAGACTGATCGGTCTATCAGTGTTGAATGAGCATGTATGGTACTGTGAAAATATTTTATTTCTTTGGTATATGAAATATAAATACTTAAATAAAACAAATGACTTAAATAGAATAAATGAATTTAGACACATTAAAACATGACTATCTGAATTAGAACAATGTTGCATACTGAAACTGAGCCAATAACATTTTCTGATGTTTTTTTTAATCATGTTCAGTTATGCATAGACTACTACTCCCTTTTGCACCGCAGTTTGCTCTTATGTGGACATGAATTGCATATTGTAGTTGGCAGGCGGATGCCATCTTTCATCAGTACTGGTTCTTCACGTTAGTTTGATGTATAAGAGCCCGAAGTCCTTTTTTCCACTCATTACTGTTTGGCACTTATTTCCCAGAGGACTATCCAGACCATAGCTGTTTTCTGTCCTCCAATTGGAAAAATGGTCTCTAATTTGAATGCCTGAACTCCACATTTGTACCATTTGTTTTGTAAAAAAAAAAAAAAAAATACATTGCTTAAAGCAGAATGTATTGTAGATATACAGAAAATAGACAAAGTATAAGAGTCAAAACAAACCTTTAATGAAGAAAAAAAAAAAGGACAACCATGTGAGAGTTGCTGAGAGTAATTCTAAAAAATCATGTTCACAAAGATGGCAACAAAAAAGGGTGTAATTATCTGTTATCAATATCAAGTGTAGCTAGGTTTCATGGGTCTCAAACATGAGCCTCATGGCTGTGATTAAACTGAAGGAGAGCAGCCAGAAAGTGTTGGTCGGCATGGATACCGCCCTGTCTCCCTTTCCTGTAACACACCCTCTATCTTTGTTCTGTGAAAGCCATCTGTTATTTAGCCAGTAATGCTCCTACATAACACAATGAAACATCTGTTATGCCCAGATATCTTACTGTTCTTTCTAATGTCCTATTAAAGTTGTTGAGATGGGAAAACTTTGAGTTTAACAACTCTGTTTTTTACAGTTTATGTAATACAGTTTATTAGGATTAAGTATTTTTAAGAAAACCTGAACCTTCGTAGTTTAGCCTCTTATTTTTATGCTTACTTTTTTCTTCAGCTGATCTGAAGATCTGAAGACTAACCATGTTTTAAATGCTTATTTTTCCAGACATTGGAAGCAGATCAGTGATGAACTGCAGTGCTCCTTCGACCAAACCAGCACTGAATTCACTCTTGAGAAGATCATCTCTTTGGGCTTTGACAATTATACAGAAAAAATCTGTGAGATATCTGGTGCTGCCAGCAAGGAACTCGCCATCGAGCAGGTCTAGTCTCCTCTAATCATTTGCACTTGCTCTTGCTGACGGTTCTTTCCTCCCTTCATTCATTCTTGTTTGGTATCTGGCTCAGGAAGTTGGTAGACAAATGAGAGGACTGGCTCTCTTTCAGCCTGCTTTAGCCTTTGACCTTTAACCTTTGTCACCTTATACCTGCCAGTAGCCTCTGTCCACTTCCTCACTCTACAGCACATAGGTGCACATAGAGGGATGAAGGCATTTAAACAGTACAGCTAACAGAGATGGCAAACAAGGACAAGGATTTGATACTGAGAAAAAAAAGTTATATTGAGAAAAGTGATGAATATAGTGCAGGTGTGCCTATCAGTTACTGAAACATGGTTATTATTAAAAGCTAAACACAAAAATAAAGAGTAAGGAGGCAAAAAAACAAAACAAAATCTATGCTCCAGGACACCTTTGACATGTGATGTATTAAAAACATGTGATACACAGTCAGGTTATACAGAAGTAAAAAAAAGTATTATATGAAGAATAAGGAAGAGTTGTTGAAGAGGCAGAGGTTAAATTTTAGCTGATAAAATGATCTTCACCCTGTCAGCATCAGGTCCTTCTGCCCTCAGTACGGCATCGTCTTTCAAGAAAAAGCATGTGTATGATTTTTGTCTTCTGCTTGAGGTGACCTCCAAAGCACAGCTTTGCTGAAAATTGTGGCTGGACATCTTCTCGCGACAATTTGGGAAGCTCTAAACATTTCCAACTTCATTACTCTCATGTGCAATGTTCATTATGTCCTCAGAAACATCTCACCTGAGCTCGACTGTTGCCTTCATACAAGCACTCTTCTTCTTTAGATCAGATGCGTTTGACAGTGTCTTTGGAGCCTGGGCCTGTCAGTTGTAAATAGATGTGCTTTTACTTTGCTGAAATAATCATCGAAATACAAGGAAAAGGTGTCCAAATTAAAAGGAAAATCCTCAACTTAGCTTTAAGCTTCTTGGCAGTCGTTTGCTTTAAGCTTTCATCACAATTTTCTGCTATACTGAGTTATGTGTTGTCTATTAACATCATAATTTTTATGGTACTACAGGGCCTGGACAGCATTACCAAGACATGGGAAGAAACATTCCTGGACATAGTACCCTACAAAAATCAGGGCCACTTCCGGCTGAGGTAAGAAAGTCCACTTTTAACGAATTATAATCGTATCAGAGGCTAAAATATCTGCATCATTTGAACAAGCAGCTCATTACAGCTCTGTGCTGTCATTTAGTAATATAGGAAATTTGTAAACAAAATTAATAAATCGTGAGGCACCACCTCATGATCAGGAAACAATGGACAATCACACTGTATACACACACACACACACACACACCTTACCCTGGGACGTCACTGGACACAGCTCACTAATCATCAACATTACACTTGTGAAGTGCTCCTGGTTTTATATAAAACCACATGAGATAGCAATAGTTGAATAAATGGCAAATATGGCATTAATTGCAGAATTGATCTACCTCTGTTGAAATCTGTCCTCAGCAAATATTAACAGTCTTATCCCCCCACTCCCCCCACCCCAACCCTCTTTTATCTCAGGGTTACTGAGGAGGTTTTCCAAATACTGGACGACAACCAAGTTATTTTGTCCACAATGAAGGCATCACGTTTTGTAAAGGCCTTTGAGCAGGAGGTGGATCAGTGGGAACGACAGCTTTCCCATGTGCTTGAAGTCATTGAGATGATCCTTGCTGTGCAGCGTAACTGGATTTATTTGGAGGTCTGACAACTCATAGTCTGACAATAACATCTAAAACCATAGGTTTCATTTTCATTGTTATGTGTGAATATTCAAATCTGCTTTTGGATGGAAAGGAAAGCCATCTGGCAGAAAAATTACATGCTCTGTTTCTTAAAGTATCATTTAGTTGGAACATCATCTTTGTTTATTCTATTTAAAAGTCATCTTACATTCATTTTCATATTCATGTATCTCTTTAATTTTTTTTAATCATCCCATCAGAACATTTTTCAAGGAAAGGACATAAGAGTTCAACTGCCTCTCGAATGCAAAGAGTTTGAAAGTGTTAGTGCTACGTGGAAAGATATAATGCAACATCTCCGTAAGAATAAAAATGCTTTGCAAGGAACACACCATCCTGGTATGAAAATATATTTCAACTATTCTTTAAAGTTAAGTAGACTTAAGTTGTGTGTTCTTGCTTCATATTATACTGGGGAATACAGTATATATGAAATCAATGATTAACCTTTCCTCTCTGTTTTTTTCAGGCTTACTAAAGAAGCTGACTGAGATGAGTACCAAGCTGGAGGACATTCTGAAGGCCTTGGACATGTATCTGGAGACCAAGAGACAGATCTTCCCAAGATTCTATTTCCTGTCTAATGATGATATACTGGAGATCCTGGGACAGTCACAGAACCCAGATGCCATACAGCCTCATCTGAAGAAGTGTTTTGACAACATCAAGAGCTTGAGCCTTAGCAAGGCATGGAACTTAGATAAATACAATAATAATTTAAAATAAATGAGTAAACAAAACAGTCACAAGCACATAGTTGAAAACATAGTAAAACATAGAAAACTTTGACTTCAAACACAGGAAGAGCTATCTTAAATTTCTTTTTTCTGTAAATAATTTTTCAGATATGTATGAAAATATGAAAAGCTTTTAGTTGAGGTCGGTGTAGCTAAATGTGCCGGTACATCAGCGGGACATGTAAAGTAAAAGTAGATGTCAGATTAGTTTGATAAGGCTTTTGTCAAGAAGATCCAGATCCTGTAATAGGAACATTTCTAGGACTGAATGATTATCCTTTTTGCGCATTGGCAAATTTGCCACTTAATGACATTAAAACCCATTAGTGTCCTCAAAACAGGAAAGAATAAGGTGCACACTCTGCTGAATCACCAGGCTTCATAACAGAGAATAGAATAAAAGGACAGAATAGTACCAAATGTAATTATGACACATTATGGACAGCCTTTTAAACTTAATGTTAAACTTGGTGAATGGTATCTCTTAGATCTAAAAAAAAAAATCTATTTTGTGGCTTTCATCTGCAGTAGAACCCAATGGATACTTTCCCTAGTTTTGGGTTAATTGGTTTTCAGAATATTACATGGTTATAATTCTAATTTTCAGGTTCAGTGGGCGCAGATCACTGTTTTAATATTACAGACAGAACAGAATGTTTAAATACACATATCAAGCTGCTACTGTGTTGTGTTTTTTTTAGAAGTTAAATAAATTTAAAGCTGAAGGAATGATTTCTGCTGATGGAGAATTGATCATGTTCAACCAGCCTGTGCAACTGGACAAACCTGTAGAGGTACAGCAGCTCTAATGATTTTGTTTTTTTGTTGTTGTTGTTTTTAAGCTAAATCTGGTTATGTATGCATGGTAATTGATACAATGAAGATAAGTATGATTGATAATGAGAGCACCTCTTTGTTTTGTGTAACTTTAGGTCTGGTTGTGTGATATTGAGAGAGCCATGCGTATTACACTCAAGGCCTGCCTGAACGAATGTCTCGTAGATCTGAAGAAAGTAACGGTTCGAAGAGAGAAATGGGTTAAAGAATGGCCAGGACAGGTACTTTTTTTTTTTTTTTTCTCTTCAGCTATTGACAAGTCTTCCGTATCTTTGCTCATCTGACATCTGATTAACTGCACCATGCTGTTTTAATGGGAATAGTAGTGGAATTGCCAGATTTATAGTTTTAAGGATCCGTTTTTTCTGAGGTTTGTATTCCTCTTTTTTGCTTGTTTTAGATGTTAATTACAGCCAGTCAGATCAAGTGGACCTCTAATGTCACTAAATGTCTTATCATCTGCAAAGAGAGAGAAGACAAGTCCTCCCTGAAGTCAATGAAGAAGAAGCAGGTTTTGTGGAAAGTTCATTTATTGATGTATTTGCTTGTTCACTTCCAGATTGCTTTAAGGGCTGTCACTAAACCCGTGTATATTTCTTACCTTCTGATGTCTTTTTCAGGTTTCCATGCTTAAATGTTACTCAGAAATCATTTGTGACAACCTCCCCAAAGTCCTGCGTCTGAAGATCGTAGCGCTTGTCACAGTCGAAGTTCATGCTCGGGATGTTATTGATAAGCTGGCCAAGGCTAACTGCAATGATGTCAATGCCTTTGAGTGGCTCTGCCAGCTGCGACTTTACTGGGAGAAGGACAAGGTAAGATTACAGTAAATTTATGTTTAAATTTATGCTTGTATAGGTATAGACAGGGGTTATATTGGGACTCATAGTGCTTGGAGGGGGCTTTAATGTTTCAGTGGATGGACTGTTTATGCAATCATATTTATTTGATTGACAGTATTTGACTAACTGTAGACAAATCAATCACCTCTTTGTTCTGCACACCAATTAATAGTTTTTCATCAAGCAACCCCTCTCTTTTTCAGTTTTAAGTTCTCTGTCTTATGAATAAGAATATATCTAACCTTTGAGGATGGAAGATTTAATTTTCCTGGTGATTTTTGAATGGGATGGCTTTAATTGTTCAAACAAGCAAAGAGACCTTTTCTCTGAGCTCATTTTACATACTGTATCTGTGCAAAAGTTTTACTAACAAGAAATTGAATGACTGTTTTTTGTTTTGTTTTGTTTTTTTCCAACTAGTTCACGTATTGCAGCTTGTAATGTATAACAGCAAGTCATGTTGGGACAGTCTGGATAATACAAATAAAAGTAAAATGCAATAATTCTTTTATTAATTTTGACTTTCTTCGTTACAGACTGTAGGTTTTCTGTTACACTTAATTTCACTATAGTAAGAAGATATGAGCAATGCATTGATCAGCCTTGTCAGGATGTATAAAATGACATACAAGTAAAAGTATTAACTTGTAATAATTCTTAATGACACTGGGGGTCAATTAGGTCAGAGGCCTGATGGCATCAGTCAGACTTCCATTCATGTCAGATCACTTGCTTCATCACCTGCTGTGGACTTTCACAGAATCTTCACAAAATCGCTTTGACTCCACTGATCATGCAATGGCCACAAGAGATAAACTTTGCACCCCTTAACTAGTTGGTTATCTAAATGACCTGTCTGTGCTCCCAACAGGATATGAATGATTGCATTATCCGACAAACCAACACACATTTCAAGTATGGCTACGAGTACCTGGGCAACTCGGGACGGCTCGTCATCACTCCACTCACTGACAGGTCACATGACTGTTACAGTTCAATAAAGTCCACTTAGTTTGTTCACTTTGGAGCACAGTATTTTTCTTTTCTTTCACAATTCCTCAGTTTGTTCAGTTAATTTGATTAATACGTTTGAGTTACAAAAATACTCAGATCACATAAAAATGTATATTGTGAAAGCTATTTTGAATGCCACTGGTTGGTTTCTGTCTAGGTGTTACATGACCCTGACCACAGCACTCCATCTCCACCGAGGGGGCTCTCCCAAAGGCCCAGCTGGTACTGGGAAGACAGAGACTGTGAAGGACTTGGGCAAATCTCTGGGCATGTACGTCATCGTGGTCAACTGCTCCGAAGGACTGGATTACAAATCAATGGGACGCATGTACTCAGGACTGGCACAGGTATAGCTAGATAGTATATAGATAACATAGAGATAATGATGATCATATCCAGTATCCACCCCAGTGATAATAAGTCTGATGACTTATAATAAGTCATAGCCTCACCTTTTTGTGACTGCTGATACTGTGCTGGCTTTTATCAAGTTTATTTGCAGTAGAAATGGCAAATTAATTTTCTTTGTAATTAAACTTTCAAGTACCAGTGTGTTTTATTTTGGTCTCCCCTGAATAGACGGGAGCGTGGGGATGCTTTGATGAGTTCAACCGTATCAACATTGAGGTGCTGTCAGTGGTTGCCCAGCAAATTCTCTCCATCTTGTCTGCGCTCTCTGCTGGACAGTCTGAGTTCCATTTCGAAGGACACAACATACGATTGGTTCCATCATGCGGCATCTTCATTACCATGAATCCTGGTTGGTCAACATCATTTTTCAAATGCTTCAATTAAATATATGTCAGCTTCTTATTTGAAATTGATTTGTGAAACAAAAGTAGAATGTTGCAAAGTTGGATACATTCCTAATAAGCATTCACACCCCCTCCCCCCACGTGCATTTTACCTCAGGATATGCCGGTCGCACTGAGCTTCCTGACAACCTCAAGTCCATGTTCAGACCTATCTCCATGGTGGTGCCAGACTCTACACTTATTGCTGAGATTCTGCTGTTTGGAGAGGGCTTCCAGAACTGCAAGGTGCTGCCACTGATTGGAAATTTTGCACTAGTTGTGCAATATTTAAAAAAGAAACTACACAATGTATAGCTGGTTCAGGTTGGACAGCTCGGAGTCTGGAGGTGTGGCCTTGTCCTGCCTCTCTCTGTCCCTATTTCCAGCCTGTAAAATAAATAAATAAATAAAGGACAGTAGAAACACAAAAGACAAAGAGTGAAACTGAAAAAACAGTCTCTAAGGAGTCACAATGAAGTGTTTAATTGGTTTATGAGGATGAGCCCTTATCTACTGAACATATTTTGATGTTTCATTTATTTGTGGAATCTTGTTAGGCTCACAGAGGGGCTGGAGTATATCCCAGCAGCCTTTGGGTGAGAGGTGGGGTACAGCCTAGCTGGAAAAGGTTGACTTTTAGTCAATAGACTGAGATTCCAGTAAAAAGTGCACAAAATGTTTAATGCCTATGATCATTTCTCTGCCAAAGTGAAAGCTAAGATGGCGGTATTGTATGAGATTGTTGCTGTTTTTCTGTCTATCAGCAAAGTTGTGCAAAATCTTTCATGTAAAGTTTCACAGTGGAAAATGGGTAAAGTTATAAGCAAGCCCTTCTTTATATCATAAAATAATACCAGTAGTATGATTCCAATTCTTTGATATAGTCACAGCTGTGCACAAAAAAATTCAGAACAAAATATGAAATGATTGCTGCTGTACTGCAGGAAATGGAGCTGAGCTCCAGCAGGGCACGATTTGGACATCAGGGGATAGAGTTCAGCTCCAGTGATCTCTGGCCTAGTTTAACCCTTCACTTCAACTTGATCTGCTTCTAATGTCAGTAACAAGGCTGTCCGTAATAGCAGATGTATCCATTAAATGAAATCTCTTCCTGTCTGGATGCCAGTTTTGTCTTGTACAGAGGTCTGAATAGACATTGATTTGAAGTTTATCTCGTTAAATCATGACAGCCTTCATGAAGCATCTCACTTTATTTTATGAGGAGTGCTCAGGCAATCATGAGATTGAGTTCTTCTACACTGATAGAGACATCATAAAATTAATATGGTGGATTCAATCAGAAGTGTTGCTTTGCAAAAGCAGTTTGTGAGCACCACTTCTCACATAGTTGATTGAGTATGGTGTTCATCCCCAGCGGCGTGCGTTGAAGGAGGATCCCAATTTTGTCAGGCATGTAATAATCAAACTATGAATGCCTCGGAAATTAACTATGCTAATGAAGGGTTAACGAACTGAGATCTGGCTTTGACTAATGTAATTGCAAAAAGAATTAAATAAAGAAATAAAGAAGTATTAAGCTGGGTGTATGTGTGAGCAGATGTGTAATTGTGAACTGGCTCATTTCTGTTATAGACTCCTGTGAACTTTAGTCCTTCATTTCTAAAGCTGACTTTTTCTCTATTTCTGTCTTCTTCTTTTTTTTGTTTTGTCCTTTTAATAATGCTAATTTTGTTGCTTGTTTCCATTTTTATCCCTACAGCTCTTGGCTAAGAAAGTGTTCACGCTGTACTCCCTGGCAGTGCAACAGCTCTCTAAGCAGGACCACTATGATTTTGGCCTTCGTGCTCTCACCTCATTGATCCGCTATGCTGGAAGAAAGCGCCGCTCTTGCCCCGACGTTCATGATGAAGAAGTAGGTATCTCTCTCAGCTTGGGTCTCTCAGGCACTCACACAAACAAAACAGGTTTAAGATGAGAATTTTGCCTCTCAGACATAAAGAAATTTTGCAATTTTCAGCTCAGAGGGTGCCCTCATAGGCACGGAGATGAAGTTACTTTTATAACAATGTCAGAGATTTTCTCTTGTTTGGCCTCTGTCACCAACTTATTTTTCTCTTTTTCATTTCTTCCGCCATTAATTTCTTGGGGCCTTTAGTCTACTTTGGTGTCCACTGTGGCTCAGTAAGCTAGCTCCATCGTTGTAATGCATGACATAGTGCCGTAAAGCAATATTTATTTGATGCACAAGGCTATTGCCTCCTAACATGGGGCGTCTGTTCAACCAGTCGAGCAGGGTTATATAAATTTATTATCAGGAAGGGAAATCACTGTAAATCCATAAAGAGAAAAAAAAGGTTGCTTTGCCTTCACATGAAATTTAAATAGATTTTTTTAACATGTAAAAAACTCATTTGGGTCACTTTAAAGTCACAGACATCAATATAAATGAAACTACAATATTTTGTTCATAGATTCTGAGAATGAAATAGATCAAGAAAATCAAACCAGGCTAATTTTTTCTCACATCTCTGTCTTCAGATCCTGCTGATGGCGATGAAGGACATGAACATTGCTAAACTGACCTCTGCTGACCTGCCACTGTTCGATGCAATAATCCAAGACTTGTTCCCTGCTGTGGAAACCCCTATTATAGATTATGGAAAGGTAGGTTGATTAAGAAGTGGGAAAGGCTCCAGTGGACCCCCGTGACCCTGTACTGGAAATAGCAGGTATAGATAATGGATGGAGGTCAATTAAAGTCAGAAGTCAAGATTGGCATTCTTGTGAAGGACTCTGGTCTATGATATTTCATTTTTTTCCTCTGCTTTGTCTGCTAAGTACCCAGAATGCCGTTCTCCAAGCAAGTAAATTCACAAGAATACAGCATAGTCAACACAAAGGCACATACTTTTGTCTGTTTGTAGTGTTTTCTGTAGTTTTGAGGGTCTCATTAGTTTGACAGGGGTGCTTTCTCAGCCATCATCATATATTTAATTTCATTCATCCTCTCTGACCTGTGGTTATTTAATTTAATTTCCACCTGAAGTGAAGACAGTTTTCAGGCTCCAGTCCTTAGTGCCATGTGATCCAATCCATCTGTGGAATTTCTTTCTTTTCTTTTTTTTTTCCCCCAATCAAATTTGAGTTTAAACATTATTTAAGTTGTAAAACTGTTGTCACATCAAATATCATCCCAAACTGAAAAAAAGTTATACATTGATAAAGTTTATATTGTGATTGCGCAATAAAATGAAAAACAATTAACACTTAACACTTGGGACATCAACAAGCACTGGTTGTTCTTTTTTCTCGTTTTTGTTTTGTTTTTAAATTGCAGTTAAAGGAAGCCGTACAGGCGGAGCTTCACCTGAGCGGTTTGCAGGTGACTCCTTTCACCATAAACAAAGTCCTCCAGCTGTATGAGACCAAGAACTCCCGACACTCCTCCATGCTGGTTGGTAAAACCGGCAGCGCTAAGAGTGTCACCTGGAAGACTCTGCAGAAGGTGCTCACTGCTCTGCACCATAAAGGGGACCCTGACTTTCAGCTGGTTCAGGTGATTTTTAATAGAAATTAAGACTCTTTAGTATATTGGATAGTAATATTACACTTATTAAAAAGAATATTTTAGGGACTTAATTTGAATTTTGCATACAATGACCTCCTTATTATTTCCTATTATCCACAATGATTACGATATATGACATTAGAAAATTCTGGACTGACGGTACACTTTATAGACATTATGAACATTATTAGCAATTATTTGATTTGACAGCTATTTAACTCCTAATGTATTTATGTCCTTTAGAGGAGCAAGATAAGTGAGAACACAGAATTGTAAACCTTAAATATACTTTTTTTTTTTCAGTTGACAGTTATTTATAATGAATAGTTGTTGTGCACTTTATATTCTCGTTTATGTTTTGTTGCCTGTGGCATTACAGGTGTATCCTCTGAACCCAAAGTCCATGAGTCTGGGAGAGCTGTACGGAGAAAATGACCTTTCTACCAACGAGTGGACTGATGGATTACTGTCCTCCCTCATGAGATCAGCCTGCGCAGGTGTTGCTTTCTTTAAAAAGAAAAAAACAAACAAAACAACAACCACCAAAAAAAAATCATTTTTGTACAAAACGAGGCATAAATGAACACACCCAAGTGATTGCTTCACCTCTGCCCACACCCCATTCTCACCTTTTAGGTGAAACCATCTTATAAATATGTAACTGAAAAAATAATTTCTAAAATTGTGAGAGTGCAACGTTTGGTCCGAAATCAGATACCTCGATGTTCGTATTTACTGTATATTTCTTGTTTGTAGGTTGATGTCAGTTTGCACTGAACAGCTCTGCAACTAAAGAGCCACTGCTGCATTTAATTAGCTTTCACTGATTTCCGAACAGTTATAAGATTGCGCTTGTCATCACCGTAGTAAACCCACAGCTCTCTACTTACCTTCATTATAGTCCTCCTTTAAAAACTCTAACTTAACTTGGAAAACACCCACACAAAATATTTTAGCCAGTCTTTTGGCTTGTTTTAAAGCTTTTGAGAAAAAAATACTCATCAGATCTAGAATTAGTATTCTTGTCATTTATTTTCCAGTTTTCTCCAATTTTCTTCTTTTTTTTTTAATGAAAAAAAAAGCACTTGTCAAGTTTTTCCTCCTCTTCTACTTTCCCAAGATTATCTTTCTCAAAAAAGGTGAATTTTAAATATTTCCACAATATTGTTTCCTCATCAT